>KK112173.1:161324-176273 GCA_000611955.2 Stegodyphus mimosarum
TTAACTTACTTGATTCCTTCTTCCAAACTTCGAAATTTAGGTTCAATCCAAATAAAATTCTCCCATTTTTTATGATTTAGTTTTAAATTTGTATTTTTAAATAATTTTTATAAATTTATCGAAAACAATTTTGAATTATAATCTATAAAATTTTTACCATCATCTTAAAGTAGATGTATTTCTAAGCATACCTGCAAAAAATTACAGATTTTTATTTAAAACTTCCTACGATATACGTGAACTTACATATTGGCTCGTTTTGAAATTTTTTGTTGTAAGCGAGAATAACGCCAAATGTTACACACTTTGTTAAAATTATTTGAAATAATGAACGATGACTTTTTTCCGCTCATTTACAATAAAAAAAAGGAAAGGAAAATAGGTTTCTATAAATTAAGAAGTTCGCCAAGTGAATTATTCTTGGCGCAAACTGACAAAAATGCGCCAAGTTAAATTTTTGAATTTCTCCGTAAATGTGGCACCAAATTTTACAAAATTTAATATTTAGGCAAAATTTGAGTCGTAGAATCGAAATATGGGAAAAAATTGTCATGTCATTTCAGAAAAAGTCCGATTTTGCGTGAAAATACCTGTATTAGAAACACGTTATATATAAATCTTTTATGTATTCTTAGTCGCGCTTTCGGGACATGAACAATTTGAACTTCGTCAATCGGCCCAGTAGAACGGGAGATATAGAACTGCCCGCCTTTTTTTTTTGTTTTGTTTTTTCGCAGTGTACATGTAGCTCAAATCGCTAAGACTATTAGTAATTTTCGACTTAAATTTGAACACCTGGAATTTCATGAAACTGAAATACAATTTTACCATTTCATTAAAGAATTCTTTGTGAAAGTATACAAGCTTTAAGTTATGGAATAAAGAGGTACATGTATCATATATAACAACAGAACTAGTATGTCTACAAGTCTATGAACTAGTATGTAATTTTTTTTTATACTGTAATTTCAATTATTTAAAAACTAATTTAATTTCGACTTATTTTTATGAAGTCTTTTTAGTTGTTGTAATATATTTCGATTCTTATCGAAACTTTAATTATGATAACAAACAACTTACACCATTTACGAGTTGTCTCTATGAGTTCAATTCATAACGGAACTCAGTATCTAAAGGGAATATATGCAATCTGAGCTAGAATTTCATAGCATCTCATAATGAAAATGACTTTAACAAGATCATTCACAGAGAATACATTAAAGGTGATATAAGGTGAAAGATTTAAGGAAATAGGATTTATATGAACTATTTTTGAAGTTATGATGAAAAGCTAAGGATACTGATACATGCTTTACTTTAAATACAAATACTGATATGCTTTTGATATTTTTACAAATCTTCACTCCTCAGTAGCATTTATAAGTCTATTTTATAATTAGAAAAATCAGTTTCCAAATACTTTTAAAGTTAAATATCTCAGACTTGCTTTTGCAGGTTTACACTTAGAAAATAAAAGAACAATTATTCTTTTCAGCTAAATTTTAACCTGATTGTTTCTGTAGGTTAATACCTTTCTCGATTCAGAGAGTACTACAGCGGAAAGGTAAACTCACTGTATAAAAATACTTACTGTGTATTCAGTGTATACAAGTACTCATTGTGTATTCACTGCATACAGCTTACGATATTACTATACGCAGCTTTACGAATATTTGTTTCTAATAGCAATTCGTAAAGTAAGGTATAATTATTAATTCAAATTTTACCTTCGATTTGATAATGCTGTCGAGTACGGTATGCTTCTAAACGATAAATTGAGCTAAGTGGAAAAGTTTAGTTAAGTGTTAATTTCTCAACAGGCTTTTTTTTTTTTAATCGTAATTCCGGAACTTCCTTAAGCGGGAGCTCTTAAAGCGAGGCACTAGGTGCATGGTATTCGGTCTTTTTTCCTTGTTGCCTTGATGATATTAAAACGTCATCGCAAAGAAGAAGCACTGAAGAAAACATTGTTAACAAGTGTTAAACGCGATAAGTAAATAGCGGATGTGTTCCAGCCAAAATACGCCAGAGTGTCGCAACATTCTGTGTATCAAACTCTTTGTGTTCTACGGGACTCTTAAGACGCAACTGCATCATAACTTTCACACGGTAAGATTTCTCAGCTGATACGCTTGTCTGGAGAGCATTCCAAAGCAGAAACATCTGGTAATTTATGTGGGAATATTTACGCATCGAATTTGTTATATTCCAAAGAAGCAGTGTCTCAGGCATCGTAGGATTATTAGACGTCCAGGATTGGTCTGGAAATCCTCAGTTTCTAATTATCTCCAGGCCGTGTCCTGGATAAGAAACAAGTCCGGGATTTTGAAATGAGTGGTTATAAAAGCGGAAGAACAAATTATGAATTTACAGAAAAAGGGAGGAAACTTTAATAGTATTTTTATAGGAATGCAGGTATTTCAGTATAAAATCAGAGAATCAGAAAAGTTTTTAGATTTCACTGGGTGAATTCATTTATACACTTTTACATCATTTACATTACTAGAATGAAGTTATTAAAGAATGCTGCCAACTTTTCATCATTATGAATATTTTTGCTGATTAAACGCTTTACTTTTTTATTTACTTTCATTTCTTTACACTAAAGTTTCGTTTTGTCGCGGTAACTTAAAAATTAACGTCTTCTTTATCACTAAAAATAATTTTTCAGTTTTTCATAAAATGTCTTGACGTTATCGAAAGTATGGTAATCTTAGGTTAAAACTTTTGGAAAAAAGAGTAATAATGACTTAACTAATTCTAATATCAATCATTCAATTTCTATTGTATGGCTTCCAGGAACTTTCTATAACTTAGCTTAGGCTATTTAAATATGACAAAGTACATGAGGTTCATCAGCTTAAAAAAGGAGGGATGTCTTCGTGGAGAACTATCTAAGAAAAACTATTTCGTATTCATGTTATGCATGGGAAAAGCAACGAAAATCAACCATGCAACCAGCCCATTCTCTTGGGATTGATCCCAGATCCAGCTCTTAGTATTTAGCGGTCTTAAACACTCGGCCACTGGTGGAGAAGTGATATGCAAATACGCTGCACTGTTGGTAATATTTTCGAGAAATGACATAGCTTAACTTTATATGTACACTTTGCAAAGCGTCCAGCTTTCATTTTAAGTTTTTTTTTCCCATTCTTCCTATAGATTCTCACCTCAAACATGTAAAGAAAATGCACCTAGCTTCGAAGTCGGAGAATGAGCGAGGCTAGCTAGAATCGTATACTCTCTTCCTTTGTAGATCTCTTTATGACAGTATTTGGTGAGGGGGTCTCTTCACCAAGATAATTCTGGATGCCCAGTAGTTGCATTTAGTTAGGCACTATTTCGTTAAATAATGAGCACAATCAAGCAATATAAATGCAGATGTTTACCAGTTTTACATACAGGTTTCGCTCGTTGCAACATTACAGTTAGGTATAGAAAAATATGTCACAAAGAATTAATGCATTCCGCTATTCTTACGCTAGTTGTGTAAATGGTAGCAAGTCCGTCTAGCATGAGAAGATCAGTGGCTCAAATCCCCAGGGGAGGGTACAGTTGACTTTTCAGGCTTCCTCCTTCAAAATTAACCTAATGTCTATTCAAGTGGTGCTTAAACTAAAACGTAGCGGGCAATAATTCATCAACACCCGAATTTGGTTGCCCGAGTCTCGCTCTCTTAACAGTCGTTCTTTGAAAGGGAAAGAATACAAGGAATTATAGTATTGCCTCGTGCGTGCTTTCAGGGTGTAAGTGATAGCACGTCCGGCTAGCAGTAGGAAGACCCTTAGTTTGAATTCCGGCATAGCTGATTTTTCACGTTTCTTATTTAGGAAACTTAACAATCTTTACATTCCTGCAGGCTAAATGTTATTAGGACAGAGGTACGTACCAGAAGAGAGAAATTTATATTTTGGGTGTTATAAAAATGGCGAAGTTACAATATTTCTCAGCAGATGGACAGAGTACCTTTTTATTACTACTGGTTAAGAAAAAAATTGGTTTGATTAAAATTGGATAAAATATTTTGCTGTCACTTTTGCCATTATGTAAGTACACGCGCGATTAGCATTGTACGATGAGAATCATATCACAGAAATTAATTTCGAAATGTGACAATTTCAGGAAGATTTATTATGAGCATATTACTGCTTTTAAGGTAAAAAGTGGAAATAAGCAAATTAAAAAGACAACCGTAGGTGCTATTACAAATTAAAATTTTATTTTACTTATTCCTTACCTTACATATGTAACGACGAAAACACACAGCTAGAGCTGTCCCATTAGCAACGAATATTTTTCGAAATTATAAATACTCAGTATTTATTTTTATCCGCAGATTACATAACTTTTTAAATAAAAACTGCGAAAGCTATGACGAAATGCATTCCGGAAAATTTCGTATTATTTCGTAAATGCACATCTGTATAGCCACCGAGGGAGTAGCTTCTAGAATGGACCAATTGACTTCCAATAATATCTCTGTCATTTCACATGATCTTTTCCGCGCTTTAAGGAAGATGATTGAAAATGTTTTGCCACGCAATTTCCTGTACAAAATAATTAAAGCATCGTGGATTTCTTGTGAAATTTTCCAGTGCGAAATTAGATCAAATTCAAGCGTAGTAGAAGTATTAGCATTTTCTACAGCAGTCTGTATAAAAAAGATGTTCTATAATAATTGCTAATGTACAGTGGTATTCAAAGTGAACTTTACTACACATTTAGTGTGTTAAATTTCACATTAATAACTGTTCACTTTTAAATGTATTGCCTGTACAAGAAATGCTTTTCAAAGAAAATGAATTTATCTTATTCACATTGAATATTTTTAATTTATTCATATGTAACTTTAATGCTAATAATAGGTATAAAGGGATCATTCACCATGTATATTTTGAATCTTTCACTTTCAAAATCAAAGGACTGCAAGCATTGAGATAATACTAGATTTATTGCAAGTTATTTTCCAGTTATTTTCAGCTCAGTAAAAAAATTGTACACTTGAATTCTGTGTATCCTAAGGTATTAGAAAACGTATAATATTCAAGGCTAATTGTATCTTGAGTCACTTTCTCGATATAAAGAACGATACTATGCAGTGGACATTAATCCGTTAATTAATTTCGTGATAAGTTTCCCGAAAATGAAATGTTGACGATTAAATAAACTTATGAAAACACTACGAGATTTTCTACTAAAATAGGAGCAGCCTTTATACGCCATACATATATAATTACGAAACAAATGCAAAATAAAACGCAAACAACAACATATCCGCGTTCATATCCGCAGTTTCAAAGATTCACTGTCGCAAGAGCAATAGAAGGTGATTGGTCCATTTTTGAAACCCCTCCCTCAGTGGCGATACTGATGTGCACTTGTGAATTATGCATCCCGGAACGTTACTGAAAAGCAACAAAGAAATAAAGTAAAATTAATGTAGAAATTTAAAAAATAAATTTCGCAAAAACTAAAAAGGCAAGTAAATAAATAAATGAATCATAAAGCAGTTATACCGAGGAAGAAGAAAATGAAAGTATTTTTTAATATATTTTCATTTTTTAAAAATGCCACACAGGTTTATTCGATTGCTTTAGATTTTAGAACATTCCCCCTTTCCTTTTATATTTATTAAAAATCTCTCAATTTTAACATTTGGTATAGAACATCAAATAAGGAAGTAAAATTTCGTGAATGTGATAATATATTGGTGATCAAAATGTTATCGCTCTTTCAGTTATACCTCAAAACAATAAAAAAGCATATTTGACTGCCTAAATTTTTCTCGCACTGTTAGAATGAGATTTTTTTTTTAAATCTCAAGATATTGTTTTCGGATACTTTATAAGGTTATTATTTGAAACTAACCAATTAGTAACATTTTCAGCCTTCACGATAACTTCTTTCCGTTTCTTCACTAGAATGCAAATCAGTTAGGTAGTATTATTTAAGCTGAGGTTTTTGGATTGTAAGACAAAGCGTGTTTCTATCTCTCGTGGATACGTTATTTAGTTTTGCCAGCTCTGATAAGTTTTTAATTACTCGGCTTTGCTTTATTGCTTCTAACTTGTGAATTATTACGTAAGTTAGAGTTTTGAGCCAACTTAAATTTAATTGTGTACTCTTTGAATACTTGTCTAAGTTTCAAATTTTGAATTTGACTGCAATTGTAAATGCATCGCTACAAGTGGTGGTTAATTTTTTTAGCACCAAAAGGGAATTTATGTTCAAAGGTCTGTTTTAATAAGATGATTTATTTAAAACTTTTCGGGTGTCTGTAGTTACTTCAGACACGCAATAATTCGCTGTACGTCTATTAAGAGTTTGGAACTAGTTTAAGCTCAAACTCTGTAACTTTACAAACAAAATTCTTGCTTTTACTCACCTCTGAGAATTTAACACGGTAGACATTTGCTCTCAGACTGTATTTAATCACTGGTCTTATCTCTTTTATGTAAATGAATTAAGAAATTTTAATTATGTTTCATTATTGTTGTCAACTCCTGTATACATAAGCTGAGCAAAGAATAAAGCTACCATTATTGAATAATTTACGAATATTAATCTGTTTTCGAAATTACTTAAAACTAATTTAAAATTTGCTTAATTACATATGTAAACTAATTTAACTTACGCTTAAAACTTTAATTTAACTTATGCTTAAAACTTTAATTTAACTTATGCTTAATCCTACGCTGCATGATTTTTACTTCGCAACTCCGTACTTTTAAGAAATATTTAAGACTTTAAAAGTTAAAAAATGAAAATATAATAGTTAAAAATTTAAATGGTGATAAGGATTGTTAGAAACTGAACAACGTGAAATAAATACAAAATGCTTCGTCGAAATTTAACACAAATTAAGATTTTAGCTGATTCATATATTTAAAATTAGACATAACAACAGCCTTATTTTGGAGCAGAATTTAAATAAAAATCTATCGATTTCGAGGGTAATGATTCATATACGTACGTAAGTAATGCACGTAAGTAATGCAATAATAAATAAATAAAGAAAGAAAATTACTTCGGATTTTATTATCCTTTCTCGGGAAGAGGGAATGTTTTTTGGATGAGAACATTCACAAGAAATTCAAGAGAAAATAGCAGTCTATAGTTTTCATTAAATGGTTAAATTTACGTAAAATATAAATATTTCTTGACTAAGAAAACTGTTCTATTCGTCTACTCAGGGAAAAATAACACCGTCAATTGACAGGATTTGTCACTGTTTGTCAGTTTATCTTAACAGCTGTCCGAACAGCGAATAACTTCCGAGTTGAAAACCTATCCAGGCACATTTCAGAGCCTCTTTTTATTTTAATGCTATGTGTTACGTGACCTTGCGGAGGAAGTTTTGAATTGGAACAAATCCAAAGTATGGCAATGTTTCCTCCTTTTAAAGAGTTATTCGTTGCATCTTTTGTTTGAATACCACGAAAACTTAGGTACCGTTGCATTGTGCGTGTTTCATTGCTGTGCAAAGTGATCAATTGTGAAAAGTATATATATATATAATTTAATGTTAAGAAAAAGTTAGGGGGAACGAAAATCGGCTGTGGATAATACTTCTATAACTCATTTTGCATATCTTACGTAATTCTAAGCTTAAATATCAATTCACTTCAAATTTAGAAATAAAATATGATTAGTATATTTTCCGTTAACCTAATCGATCACCTTTTCGTGAATCTTTAGTAAATTTAATTAGCTGTTATTACAATAATTTCCATTCCTTTTCTAGAATTAATTGTCTTTGTTCGAAAGGCTATTTCTACAATAGCAAATGCCTTACCAAGAAGATTTCTTCTTTTCGTTGTAAAGTCTTTAACAGGCTTAATTAATCATCGTTGCCGGAGCGAGTGATTGCAAGTTTCAAATATCTGTAACCCTTTGTACCGCATCGATTATTTTTATGTTTAACAAACTGTTTGAATCACCAGTGTTCTAATAATTGAATAATTTTATTCCAATTATTTGACAATGCTGAGGGAAAGAAGGTCATCTTTCTGCGTCAGAAAAATGTCTTTTATGCGAGATGTTTTGAATGTTATTATATATTTAAACAATAAACGTAGATTAATAAGTAGTACCTAACAAAACTCTGTTTTTTTTTCTTTATAATGTATCTTAATAAATCTTTACTCTTCAACAATGGCAAGAGCCATCAAAATCGGAATTCTAACCCAGGATTGATTTTTGCAGAAACTGCAGTTAAACATCCAGCAGTAAAGGAACCCAATTGACATAATGGTGCCCTCCGTTTTCCAAGCGTTACCCAGCTGAAGGCAAGGTAAGAAATCTCATAATATTGCAGGGCATAAAGTTGTCACTATTGAAATACAAGAGAAATGACTTGACTAAACATGGTGTGATTCCTGACATTATATTAATCAGAGAAGTAAACTAAAATAGAAGAAGTAACAGAGATGGTCAGGTTCATGTATGATGTGAGAAAACACTATTTGAGCAGGACATCATATGAGCAATCAGCAAGGTATGAACCATTAGGAAGCACATTAAAAGTCCAAAGTCATATTGAGAGATAATATCCAGTCACATATCAGATAATGAGATCAGGAATCTGTAAGACTGAATAAATGCAGATACTAGAAAAGATACTACAAAAAAATGTAAAATACTTTCTAAAAGTACAGAAAAAATACAAAATACATCTCGGTAGAAGAGAATAAACACAAAAGATTAAAAAATTATGTGCATTAATTATGCAAATGAGAAAAGTAATGTATAAGATACTTTCAAAATGTCAAATAGAAGAGAAATGTCATAGAATGAAACTGTTGTCACCAAGAAAGAGGGTTGAGTAGGATCCAAGTTCAAAATATTCCCTAACAATGTATCATTTTGAAGTGATCTTCATAACTAAGATTTGAGTTTTTCTTGGCCTTCTTGAACAAGCTGTATTTGGAGTTATGGAACTAATCCTTAAACAGAATTTTCAAGTATCGATGAATTGGACAATCTGAATTTGAATGAAATACGGTGAAGCTATACTAATATCTAAAATCTTGTTCTGAGTGATCTGAAGCATGAATATTCTTGCTCCTAGCAGTGACCCAGGATAGCAATGCGTATGCGAGAACGGGCTTAAGTGTGAACTTGTAAATTATTCTCATCAGATATAATCTGATTCTCAAAATTACTGTCATCTTGTAGAGACATTAGGTTATTTCAAAGCAGGAGATATGAAAAATGAGCAACGCCTTCGCCGGGAATCGAACCACGGACCTCTCGGTTACGCGTCGAGCATGCAGACCACTACACCACGAAGGCATGCAAAGAAGGCGAGAGAAATACCTTATAATCTTTATATCGCGTCCCTCTATGATGACTACCCTTTGCAACGTAATTCTGTAAGATATCTACCTTTAATAGCTAGCGCACTACGAGGGAAATACTGTGTAAATTTTGGTAACTATGTCAAGATAAAAAGGTGATTAGGCTGTGGCTCATTATGATATGATAACAAATGAAAGTGTATTAAGGTCAAAACGAGTCAAGGCCGATCTTAGATAAATTCGCATCCCTTTCAAAGGGCGTTGGCGGCGCTCTATGTAACAAAACCAAAAAACTGACTGCTATTCGCTTTAAAAAAAAAAAGAACTTCAAGTAACATATAGAAAGAAATAAGCATGTACAAAACAGTAATATTTTAGCCGACACATAAAATATACGCATTTTTATTTAAAGTACATTAGGATTTGGATAATTTGGATGCGTACTTGGTAATACGTATAACTTATACATAATTATAAGCATACAACCTGCGGAAATTACAAATTTATGCAAAAATGTGCATTTATTTTCCTAACATATGCGTGCATCATAAAGGAAATTTGCTATATATAATTGTTCCTTAGTGTAAATTGATTCTAACAAATCGAATGTGCAGAAACTTTCACTTTTGCAAAACAGTGAAATTACAAAACTCGGAACCAAACTGGTGAAATAAAGGCTCCAAACTGATTACTTTTTGATAATTCTGGATTCATTTATATCTTGTCAGTAACTCCAGGGATGTGAAGTTATTGTCATACGATATAAAAATGCTCGCCACAGGTAGCTTATTCAGTGTTATAATTGAAAGATATCTTTCTAACCTGCATTCATTTGTTCATAGGGAGTGCTTTTGTTCTCGAAGTTCCTGATTTATGCCTCGAAGGATTTTCTGATAATATTTTGTGCAGCAGAAGTGTTAGATGCTAATTAACGTAAATGTAGCCGTTGCGTTGTGAGGTTTTCATAAAGATCAAATTTTTGCTATCATTGAAGTTAATGAATAAATATAAAGTAGTTGCTATCTCTCTATATAAGAATCCTGAGAACATATATTTTTCTTACTACTATTTTTTTCGATTCTTGATTTTGTTTTGCTAAGAAATTGCTGGGAATTAAAATAATGTTTGGTAAATTTAAATCATTGCAGACATAAGGCGCAGTAGTCAAAATAAGCACATTCTGTTGTTTTTCTATTGTTGCCGGGGTTCATTATAATTAGGTTTGATTTCTGTTAGATTATTCACGTTTACATTACTCTGCCCCAACAGTCTAAAAATTACACTGTTTGGGCAGTACTCAGCAGGTGCACTTAATTTAAAAATTTAAGTCTCGTTAGACAAATTAACGTTAGACAATTAAGAGACGTTAATTAAGGATATAAATGCTACTAGTTCCTTTAATTAATATATTTTATTTTACATTTTTGATTTTTGCTTTTTTAATCTATCTACTTATTTATATAATTAATATAAATCTACATGCTTTCTGATCTATCTGTCATTCATCTGAACCAGGGATTCCCAATTCTTTTTCTGCATCGAACCCTTTTAATAGAATGTCTTTCTTCATCGACCCCTTATATTTTTATCTACAATGTACAGCACCTCCCTAGTTTTCGTAGTTTCAGACTTAATTTTGTTCGAACTTTGGCAGCTCTACTTAATTTTGTTCATTTGACATTTCGGTCCTTTTCCTATAACTGCCATTCTGAATGTGGATTATGGTTGAATATGGAATTATTGCCGTAAACAACAGTGAAAAAACAACTACCCTTAAACAAAAGTTTCGAGCTGCCTGTTTGATTGTTCACATAGCCTTTCAAAACAGGTGTTATCAATTAGAATGATAACTGCCTGTATTAAAAAAGGAGTTTCTGAGACTTCATTTGACCTTGGCTTTACCGCTACGTTTCAATTTACTCTGAGGCAAGCGTGACCTTCAAGACGGTCAAAGTGTGAATTTCATAAAAATGAAGCTCCCACCCACTGTTATCAATGTATCTGGAAGTTCTTCGAGCATATGGACAAAAGACATGAATAGGATACTCAACAAAAGGGGGAGGATGTTCTGAAAATACATGTCAATATTAGAATAATCTAAGTTGAATACCCATTATTTTCTTTTCAGAGGTTGCACGATTTTACAGACATTGGCATGATTTCAATGCTCTTTAAAATGTCGCCTGGAGACTATTTAATTTGCTTTTGTTTTTATTAGTGCAATTATTTGTGTTTCGATAAATATGCTTTGAATATTAATAATCATTCACTGTGTTCCTTTGCGTCATTATAATCATAATCATTCATTTTTCGCATTTTTACATTTCCTTGATTAATTTTTTAATTTCTTCGCTCAGTTTCCATTCTTTTAATTTTTATTTCTTTGCTGAGAAATGTTTTTAAATAGTGCTTTCTCTCAGTTTGTAAAACAAAAACTCTGTTCTCAAGAGGTGATAATTAATCACTAAATCATTGACATATTTTTCGAGGTTGCAACAATTACAAAATTGCTCAGTAACATTACTTTCACTCAGTTCCTTATGGCTATTGAACTATGTTAGCATTTTGAAATTCCAGGCATGCCTTTTTAAGACTTAAATTCTGATTTCTGTCAGATGCTCTTTGTAGTTTTTTTATTTTTTTGTTGCCTTTGCTGCCTTGACGTATTCTGGTAAATAACCAAGTCAAGGTATATTAACAGTTGGGACAGAAGTTGACTTTTTTTACTTTCGGTAATTCTAGCAATCTACTTTTCATATCATCCTCATAATCAAATTCATTGAAGTGATTGTTGCATATTCCAGCATTCTTTGTGCTAACAATACCCTATGCAGCCATTCTTTCATTAACTGAATGCTTTTGCATGGAAGTTGATGAAATATTACGTTTGTTTCTTTCACATTATGATACGTATTAGTGCAGGTAGCAACGGCACAGTACACAATTGTTTCAATATTTTCTCGTTACAAACACTTTCTAAATACAAATTAAATTTAGAAATGTCCTCAAAAATTAAAAAATAAATAAATAAATATTCCCTTAAACTTTTTTTTTTTTTTTTCCAAAGGGCGTTAGCCCAGAAAGGCTATTAATTTCGTTTTGGCATTTTGCGTTGATTCACTTTTCAAATTGTTGCCACTAAATATTACAGGCCTGTATTATATTTAAAGAAATTAAATAATGAAGAATCTGAATAAACGTACGTATGGTTCTCGCACTGTGATAAAACAACGGTACCTAGAGCCGTCAAATTTTGAATAACGTAATCCTCCACCGAATATGGGCATCTATCTGGAAGCCCTAATTTGGAATTTGTTTTATGATCTATTTCATTTTTGTAAAGCATTCATGAGTTTTTCATTAAGAAACTCAACAATTTCAAAACTAGCCATGGCAACACTATATGAGGGAAAAAATATATATATATCTCCAAAGCGCGAGATTGTGTATAGGAAATTCTTAAGATATTGTTCATTTAAAAATTATTTTTCCATATTGCTGTTGAATTGAATTTTATGGTTTAAGTGCGAAGAACATGATATTTAATAAATAAAGGTAAACACACAAAACGTTAAAAAGCGCTTCTTTGGACGAACTGTAAAATCTTAAAGCTTTCAGATTTTTTTTTTTAACCAATGGCGGGCCCTCAGCCGACTTCGGTTTGGCCACTACTAAGGCCAGAAGTGGTGGTCACTTTATTATGGAGGCATCTAACAGATGGGCCACCTTTGCCTCCTATGAAGGGACGGACAGTTACAACCATGGCTTCTCCGAGATTCTAACACAGGCCATTTGGTACCGCAGTCGGACCGCTATATTGCCTGAGCGGCTTCCTCTGAATCTAAGAACTAAAGTTTTCCCATTGTGGAGCTCTGGTCAGTAGGTGAGGTGACGAACTACGGACCTTATAAGAAAGGTCTCTTTTAATAAGGTCCATGTGACGAACTCAGTGACCTTACATAACATCCGGTACGATATCTAACCGAATTCGTGTCGGCGTCTTTTCTCTGAAAGAGATGACCCCACCCTTGTTTTGCTAAGCATTGCTTAGTGTCTATCAAAAAGAAGAATAGAAGAATATATAGAGTTTTTATAGAAGTTTTTTTAAGACCAGTTATAGAGCAACTGGTAAAACTTTATATATGCATTTTTGTTTAAAATGCTCAAATTTAATATAAGTTTTATTCGAAACGGACAGAAGCAAGAAAACAAAAACTAATGATTATTATAAAATTCCGATATTAATTTAAAGATCATTTAATTTTTTTAATCTAAATTAATTTATCCTTATCTCTTATCTTTTATCCTTATCTTTTAGGAAACGAAGAATAAATACTGTTGTAATACGAGATGTTTTAAAAATTAAATCTTAGTTAATGCTGCAAAACTGTGGAAAGAAAAATGTAGAAAAATGTATTAAATTTAATTAATAAAAACTCAAATATTGATAACTCAGATATTGAAAATAAAAGAAAAATAGAAATCATGAAAAGTATATGATTCATTATTACTGATCCCATAGAAAGATCCCGTCTTTTCAAGGAAGTTTAGTTTCTTTCCACAAAATCCTCAAAAACTGGAATTTGATCGCGTTTCGTCTCTTTCGCATTTCTGAATAACACTGAAACTTCTATGCCAAATGCGAGAAAAATACAAATTAATATAATATTTGAATTTAAATCTATGAAATTCCCCAGCGCGATTTACTTAATTACAAGTTTACTTATATATATATATATGTGTGTGTAATGTGTATGTACATTTTCAGTTTATAATAATCCCTAAAGTCCCTCTTATAATAGGATTATTTACCTGTTCAAAAAGTGATAAAAAATTTATAATTAATCTTTCTGAAGTGGAACTCCAAATTTAATGAATATTATATGATTCTTAAATAATAAAAGTGAGGCAAAAACTCACTTAGAACAGAAGGGGAAAATGAAACAGCATTTATGTCAAAATTATAGTAATCATTAGCAATAAAAGAATATTATGTCGAGACATGCCATGTTTAATCTATCCCTGTATAATCATCTTTCTCTTCTAACACCGGCTTTCATGCACTATGGATGTGAAAAATAGGCTGAAAATTATTAAATAGCGGGCGTGTCCAACATAGCGTTTGGTTTTACTTCATTGTGTTTATTAAATGCGCATTCTACTAATTACGCTGAAATAAAAAAAGAAGATCTAAAATGGCCACAACTGTTAGTTATTAGGAGAAGTGTCGAGCACAGTTCGTCAACATCATTTCACTAAATGATAATATTCCCGCGCGCATGCACCCACACACTTACTTGTAGGAGTTAAATTAAAAAATGCTTAATATTTGATAATAAATATTAAAAAAACAACATGTGCCCACGTCTTTAATTTCAAAGCAGTAAATTATTTCCGTAATAAGGATTTCCATATATGTTCAGTTTTTCACTATATATTGTAGAATTAAATTTATTATTAATCGATAGTTTTTAAATTATATATTAATAAATAATCATAGCTTGATTAATAATTGCGCATTAATTAGAATTACTTTGCAGAGTCATTAGGTTATTTCGAAGCAGGAGACATGAAAAATGAGCAACGTCTTTGCCGGGAATGGAACCACGGACCTCTCGGATACGCGTCGAGCGTGCTGACCACTACACGA
>KK112173.1:176300-231391 GCA_000611955.2 Stegodyphus mimosarum
GGAGAAATACATATACTTTCCTTTTTAAAGGGCGACTGGGGTTTGGGGGACCCAATCGCCAAAGGTGGTGGAGAATCATCATCAACCACCTTTTTAGTTCGGGCGCCAGTTGTAGAGTCATTAGGATATTTTTGAAACAGGAGACATGAAAAATGAGCAACGCCTTTGCCGGGAATGGAACCACGGACCTCTCAGTTACGCGTCGAGTCTGCTGACCACTACACCACGAATGCATGCGAAGAAGGCGGGAGAAATACCTTATAACTTCAGTGTTAAAAATTCTACATAATATTTTAGTACTATCCACCGCGTCTACAAAAATCCTTACTTTGCGTTTTTTTTTTTTTTTTTTAAACCATCTGTCCTAGATATATACCTTTTCTTTTTATTAAAAGAAACAAATTTTCCTCGTGCACCACAAAGTATCACACGAGGCTTACAAAATGTAAGTAAAAGACAACATACCGTCTTTTTCCGAAAATAAGACACTGTCTTACTTTCTTTTTTGGTCCAAAATACGCGTTAGGGCTTATTTTCGGGGGAGGGCAAAAATAAAAGTATGTTTATATATTTTTATTTAATATTTATTTTACACAAAATACAGAAATTTAATTTTATTCAATTACAGTCATGTCATCTTCTTCTGGAACATCGTCATAAATAAAATTCTGAATTATATTCTGATTTTCTTCCAAATCCATTTCCTGTTGAATCATTGGTCCGAATCTCTCATGTCTTGCGATATAGCTATCGTTAAATGAATACTTCTTGTCTAAGTAGCCTGTTCGTGGTGCATTGGAAATATCACTGTCAGTTATTTTGTCCCATGAATTTTTTATCCAATTCACAACTTCTTGTAAGCCTGGTTTTACAAAATTACCCCGATGATTTCTCTCCATTCTGTTTTCAATATATTCATTGATTTCCATCCGCAAATGATCCTTGAATGGCTTGTTTATTGCAATGTCAAGTGTCTGGAGTTAACCAGTCATTCCTGCCGGAATCATTATTTGATCAATCTTCCTCTCGAGCAAGAAAGTTTTTCATGTCTTTAGCGCGGTGAGTACTGGCTGAATCCCGAACTAGTAAACCTCTATTCTGACCCCTCAACAGTGGTGGCAGCATAAAATCAAACCACTTTCTTATAACTGCTTGGGTGCACCAGGCTTTTTCGCTTTCAGTGACATAAATTCCTGAAGCACTTTGAATCTGGTCTTTTTTACCTTAAGTGATTAAAAATGGCGATACTTTCTTGTCATCTAGACGAATCGCCAAAATACAGGTAACACGTGCACTACCGTAACCGGTAGAAGGAACGTAAATTGACGAAGAAGCCTTGTGGTGAACTGTCGTTTGAGCTCCTTGGCCTAGGAATACCGCGGGCTCAAGCATAGCAATCATGTTGGAGAGTTGGTATTTCGAAAAATCGATGCCATCGACAAAAAGCTTAAACGCAAGTGCACGCCTAACTACTTCATTGTCTTCCAGCTTAAACAATGTTTTTGAACTTCTTAGAGACAGTTCATATCGTTTAAGGAAGTTGTCCAACCAGTGTGACGATGCTTTAAATTCTTCTGTGGATATATCAAATTCAGTTGCTGTTTCAAGGGCAAATTTTTGAATATCAGCCCTGCACACAACCAAAGCCATTGCTCTCCTGCCTGCAATCCATTCCCAGATGCAATCTTCCAACTAAGAAAATAACGGCTGCCGACCTGATCCAACTCTGCGTTTTTTCTCATTTCCTTGGTCCACCAGTTGACACAGATAATCGTAGTCTGCACGCCATTTACGAACCATACGGAGATCCAGCATCTTCTCTTTACAGAATGCTACAAGATTTACATCCCTGGATTCTTCCACGATTCCCTTTTCGTACTCGACGGAATAGCTCTTTCGTTTTGTACTCATTTTAACTGGGGTTAAAAATTATTCCCTTTATTTTTAAATAAAATTACGTATGAGGAAATAATTAGACTTACAAGACTGAAATGAATAAACGTTGTATACCTGCACTGTCGCTAAATGTTAACTGCTGCCATATGTTGTATTTTTAAGATAAATTCCAAGATTTAATTTGAAACGAACTGTAGAGGTAAACAATTAATTTCTCGGAATATTTTGTTTCAAACATTTCTCTGAAATACGAGTATTAGGAAAGCTAAACATATTATTACTTAATAAATCAACAGCATTTTTTAACGAATTCTTTTTGTCACATTATTTTAACTAGGGCTTATTTTCGGGGGATGTCTTATTTTACAAAAAGTTCCGAAAATCACGATAGGGCTTATTTTCGGAGGATGTCTTATTTTCAGAAAAAGACGGTATAAACTTTAAATAATGCAAATAAATCAATCATATATGATAAAAAAATAAATAAAATAAAATGCAAAGAAAGTCATTTACAGTATTGAAAACAAGAGTCAACAAAGTCATTGAAAGCAAGGTAGGCCGAAGGCAGAGAAACAAATTCATGACATTTTTGAGGCTAGTTAATTTCGATTAATTTCAATTTACATTTCAATGAATTTCTTGCATAATTAAGCAAGGCTCAAACAAAAAGACACTGCTGAACGCTGAGATTACCTGGAAAACGTCAGCTTAAACCGTTCAAGGAAAACACTAAACTTTCCATGCCCAGAGAAAAACTGAGCAACAGTAAAATTGAGTAGTTAAGCCCTTATTTTTTAATATCCTATTTGTGAGAAGTGATATAATTATAATTCAATCATTTTAGCTTTGAATATTTTTTTAAAGTTTGATTTTAGAATATTTACGTCAACATTAATGTCTTTTCTAGTTGCATTTTTGGCAAGCAAATCAGCTTTCTCGTTTCCATGTATCCCCGCATGACATGAACAAATGTAAAAGCCACTGAAATACCCTTTTCCAGTAGATCCCCAACAGACTGCTGTATATTAACAATAATATCATTACATGATGATTTGTAGATATATATTCGAAATACAAAAATATTTTAAATGACACACATATTAATTTTTTGGTATTTAAAAGTTTTAAAAATTCTTTTTGTGTAAACTTGTAGATTTCACGTTTAAGTTTCTAACCCATTATTTGATGTTAATATTCTTCTTTAGAGCTCTCATTTTCAGTTTCCTGCCAGAATGTAAATTTCTAGTTCGCATGACATTCAAATGAGGTAGAAAGAAGAGACTATTTAAAGGAAGGTTTTAGACGGTAGAATGAGAACGTGGTCTGCCTGCTTGAATGCCACCTTGCTAATTTTATTCTTTTGCGAATAGTATTCTGCGGCGTTGAATTATTCTCGCCATTAGGCTTATTACGCCGACCTTAAGTCAGAGCCAACTTGTGCGTTTTTCTAAGTGTGGAGCGGTTAGGCTAACTTACTTTCTTAGTTTTAATAAATCTATTATCTTTGATTTAAGCCATAACTGTTGGCTTCTGTAAGCACAAGTTCGTGCCGTCTGTTAAACCTTTCTTTGAGTTAATAAACATCATTTCCCTGTCTTTGTTCCCTTTACACGCTTTCACTGTCTCTGTGTTACTTACAAGACGTGGCGAAAATTCACTAACGTCTTTTAGAGTTTAGTCTAGTTTAAGCTAGCTAAGAAGATCAAAATCTATAAACTACAGGGTCTATCAGCGCCGAATGGTAAAATCGAGGAACGCTGGTAGTTTCGACCTGGGTTCGAATCCAGTCGAACGGGCTGGCTGCATGGGCGTTTTCGTGGGTTTCCCCATGTATATACGAGCCGCCAGTTTCCATTAGAAAGTCCTTCCCTCTCCCCTTAAACAAATAGCTCTAGTGTGCTTTCCCATAATAATAAGCTAAAATTAAACAATAAACTGAAAAATATAACTTTTATACGGTCCTTTATATTTAAAAACTTTTAAACTTATTATAAAAAATTAAAACACAAAAAGTTTGACTTTCGTACGACAGAAACTGCGATTTTGTACGTAGTTTTCAACTTTCCTTGAGGGATCGGTTAATAAATAAATCAGAATAGATTTTTTTCCCCCTTAAATATCATTCAATGATATTCTTTTATGATTTACTAATGTGAGGTATTCTTTAGTTTATAATTTTATTATAGCTGGTATGCCGAAAGAAGTTTCACACCAATAATTATGGAGTTTTCAGATATTGAAAATACGCGATTAATATTCTTATGCAATTTTATTATTTTAGAATCCTAATCTAATAATCATACAAAAAATTCATTAAATTAGAAATATTTTTAATTTTTAATTTATGTAAATAATGTTGCGATTTAATTATATGACTATACTAAAGCCTGCTAGTGTTTTCTAGAATATGAATACTATAAGATTCTGTGAAAAAGATATCTTTTTTGAGGGAAAAAATATATTATTCAATACCTTTGCTTATAACTGCAAACAAATGCTCGTCACTTAATCTGTTAACATCAGAAGTCTTTACTTAAAATAATATTTTTAGTCAACTACAAATGCAAATACTTCTCTCTTGAATTTGTGTATCGGAATATGATGTCCAACTTTAAAATTAAATATCTTGGTCAAGTTTTGTCGTACGAGAATCACACCTTTTGCATTGTAACAGTTTTATAGTAATTATAACATTTTCCTAAACTTAAGAATACGGATTGGGAGGTATATAAAAATTTGGATTTCATAATTTTTTTAAAGTGAACTTTTTAATTTGAAAATGCGAAAACATAAATACTTGCACTATATAATATATTTTTGTAACTGGACGTGAATGTCTACGACTAACGATTGGGAAAATAAAGGTCGAGTAAAGACTTTTATAGACATGGTGTATAACGCATTAAGATGGTGTTAGATGCATTTAACATGGTGTATAACGTACACTAAGTCACCGTATTAAGTAACGCGTCCCCCTTCTTTTTTATTTTACCCTAATTTACCGAGAGAATCATTCGAGTAACTCCAGTCAACCCAATCAATGATCCGTTGGCATTTTAAAGCTATAAGAAGAATTCTAAGCTGAGTCAGTTGACCCCCCTCCCAAATTCTCGACCGTGAATTTAGAACAATAAATGCAAATCTCTAGGAGTACAGAAGGGACTATTCGTCTTGAGCTACTTCCTGAAGATCAAGCCATCACTAAATAGCTGTTAAGTGAACAACTAATATGGCTAAAGCACCCTATTGATGGGGAGGAGGAGGAAAAAAAAAAAAAAAGATCAAGCTTTTAATTTTACCCAATAAAATTAATTTCTTTATTTCATTTTAATATAGTTAAAATAAAAACGGTTTATAGTATATAATATTTTAGGCACTAAATATGAATAAAAATTAATTTCATTGCCATTAGTTGTTGTACCTCATTTGTTTGACATATTCAGAACAACCTTACGAATATTTCACGGCAAGGTGTGCAATTTTTTTCTTCTATTGTTAGTCATGAGACTTAAACGCCATACAGGTGACAACACAGCTCGCCCCAATTTTGAGAGAAAGCATCAGAGGGACCGATTCGAAGGTCCTCCACTACCACCAAAGCACACGACAGAACCTCCGCCTCGCCATATAGACTGCACCATGTTGCAAAGACAGTATACATTTACAATATCCATGCCTTCTCCGAGATTCGAATCTCGGCCCCCCGCTACGGTAGTTAAATTCACTAACCACTAACCAGTATTCCGTTATGTGACTTGCAATTAGTTGAAATGGGAAATAGATTGTGAACTCAGCAAATTAAAAATAATTTAGTAGTTTAATTTTGCCGTATAAATATTGACAGCTATTATAATAATATTATAATATTTCGAATAATCTAAAGTACGCTTTTACTCAAAATGACTTAAGAATTAAAGAATTTACGCGAAGTACGCACCGGATATTTTTTTAGGTTTTACTTTTGCCCGATTTAAACCGTGGCGTAAGAAGTATCAAGATAGATTTTTTTATAAATTTGCACTTTGTTTCTATTTTCCGATCTTGCAGCATTTTTTACATTCGATGAAGAACATCTGAATTCCAAGTACCTGGACCCGTCAGGATCATAAAAACAAATCGAAATAATTGTATTCTCTAATACTTTCTTCTTCTCGATTTTTTTTTAATTCATGCGAATAAAATTTTACTTTATTTTTTAAAAATTATTAACTAATTAATTAATTTTTAAATTGCAGCAAATACACATTTGACGCACGAAGAAATATTAAATCATTCCAGCATATACACATTTGGAGTATAAAAAAAGAAGAAAACCAACTCGTCAGGATGGCTTGGAGCCTGGTATTTTACAGATCTAGAATTCTACTGTACTTTCTCTAAATATTTTCAAATGCGCAATTGGAAAATGATTCCTCGCGGAGATGCACTTTTTCCACTTCAAAAATAAATGAAAAAAAAAGTTCTGAGTGGCCTAGTTTTTCTTTCTTATCCAGTTATCAGATTGTGTAGACATGACTGTGGCTCGGTGGTCTAGGGGGATGATTCTCGCTTAGGGTGCGAGAGGTCCCGGGTTCAAATCCCGGCCGAGCCCAGCAGTTAAGTGTTTCACATTTTGTTTGAAATTTTATGTTCCGATCAGAAATCAATATCTTAAAGCTTCATTTCTTTTTTACTTCACTTTCAGGTGTACCCATGTGTGTTTCATGTGCTTTCATGTATGCTTTTTTTCTTTTCATCTCAGAAAACAACTCTTAAATACTGAGGATGGATGTTTAAATTTTTAATATGGTAGCACAATTTTAAATATACGTTAAATGAAATAGAACTGAATCAATGCATTCGTTTTTTTAATTGATGTTTTTGTTTTCTCTAAAAAATCTTACTTTTAAAAAAAAACTAAAGGCATGAAAAAAATTCTGCTTTTGATGCAAGCAGCATCCACGGCTGAAAAATCGAAATTTCCCATTTCTTTAAAATCCTGATATTTTATATTGACACCTATTATAATAATATTATAATATTTCGAAATTTAATCCTGATATCGTAATTTATTTAACAGACATTAAAAGCGTCTTTCACTTTTTGAAGCATTACGCAGATTATTACATATTAAATCCATTATTATTATAAAAAAATCTTAGATTATGAACAGCTGTCAATAATTTTTATGATTCAGTTTGGATGAAAAGTATTCAAATGCCATTTTAAACATAGAATGAGACGTTAATGTATCTCAGATCTAAACTAGGCTTTTACTCAAAATGACTCAAGAATTAAGTAATTTACGCGAAGTACTTTTTTTAGGTTTTACTTTTGTACGATTTACACCGTGGCGTAAAAAATATCTAGGTAGATTTTTTATAAATTCACACTTTGTCTCTATTTTTGGATTTTGTAGCATTTCTTACATTCAGCAAAGAACATCTGAATTCCAACTACCTAGACTAACAACAGGCCATCAGGATCGTAAAAACAAATCGAAATAATTGTGTTTTTCAGTCCTTGCTTCTTCTTCGCACCCCCTTTTTTTTGCGTGTGTTTTTTTGGTGCATTCCAAATGTGTAAATCAATGTAATATTTCATGTTACCTGCTGCAATGAATGTGAGGGAATTTCATTTTCCCATTTATTGCATTTTATTTCATAGATCACACAATAACAAAAAAATCTGAAAGGTTTCAGATTTTAAATTACGTCCAAAGTGGCGTTTTTTTAACATTTTGTGTGTTACCTTTATTTATTAAATATCATGTTCTTCGCACTTAAGCCATAAAATTCAGTTCAAGAGCAATATTCCAAAGTAATTTTAAAACGTGTATATCTTTAGAATTACCGATACACAGTTCCGCTCGCTTTAGATAAAATAGTTGCCCCTCCCCCTCGTAGAGTCTTGCCATTGCTCGCTTTTAAATCGTTTGAGTTTGTTCATCAAAAATTCGTTAAAGTTTTACAAAATATGAAATTGATAATAAAACAAATTCCAAATTTGGGCTTCCAGATACGCATATTCGCTTGGAAACATACGTTATT
The DNA here is from genome assembly GCA_000611955.2 of Stegodyphus mimosarum. Classification (NCBI taxonomy): domain Eukaryota; kingdom Metazoa; phylum Arthropoda; class Arachnida; order Araneae; family Eresidae; genus Stegodyphus; species Stegodyphus mimosarum. Next base: position 184,226 of record KK112173.1, read on the forward strand.
CAAAATTGCATGGCACTAGGTATCGTTGTATCACATTTGGAGAAGTATTCCTAGATTTATGCAGATTCTTCATTATTTAATTTCCTTTAATATAATACAGGGCTGCAAGATTTGGTGGCAACAGTTTGAAAAGTAATTCAGACTTTTAATGTTTCCAACGCAAAATCGCAAAAGGAAAACAATAGTCCTTCAGGGACAAAGCCCCTTTGGACTAAAAAAAAAAAAAAAAAAAATCTATGAACCCGACTCAATAATTGCGAATTAAATTTTAATAGTTATGTGTTACATGTTACTATTGCTTCATTATAACATTATTTTCTTCTGGAAATCTATCTTTTTGTTTGTTTTGTTTTCAGAGTAATATGTAATATTTCTCCGAGTTTCGAATGTGCATTTGCTGTAATGAATGTAAGGAAATTTTATTTTCCCATTTGCTGCATTTTATTAGAAAAATTATACAGTAAAAAATTAAGATCCTTTTCGCACATAAACACCGCCCTCCCCCCCCAAAAAAAAGGATATTTTGCCTCTTTTTTTATCCACCTGTATTAATCGTTAATAGTCATATAATAAATGTTATTAGTTCTACATCATAAGATTCTTTTCTTCTGAAAATCTTTTTCTTTACGTCTCTTGAGTAATTTAATAACTATAAGCCTGTGGGTCGCGATGAGTCATAACTAGATGCACGGAGTTCAAGAGGCTTAGAAGTTTGGGAAACGCTGACACAGACTTCTTTTGCTATGCATAAATACATTATGAAACATGTTTTACAAGCTCATATGAAGCTGCTTTATGTTAGAAAAGGCGAATGTGTGTGCCGTGGGCGCAGTCAGCTGATTAAGGTCAAATGAAGTCTCCTTATCCCCCTCGTCTCCCGAAACGTGAAAGCAAGAACGAATTTTTTATCATCTTGTTAATCAAGTTACCATATAACTTTGCGATATTTCTCCCTGATAAATGTCTTTCACTTTCACACTTTGCTTTTTAATTGCTTTGATGAACAGCTTTCAGCCCAGCATAAAAATGTTTGTAGTTTACTGCTTTTTCTTTCATTTTTCAAACAGTTTTAGTTTAGTTCACTAAGGGGAAAAAGAAGGAAATTATGATATTGTAGGGAATTCTACCTAACCGAGTGTTATTAGAAAGTAAGTTCGACTAGATTGAGAGTTCGGAAGATTGAGAGTTCGAATCTCAGCGAAAGTATCGCTGATTTTTAATGCTTCTATCGCTGATTTTTAATGCTAGTAAACTATATCAATTTCTACGTGTTCCATTTGGTGTAAAAAATGGGGTTGCTTCTTTCCAAAGAACAACTGATGAAATAATTTCAAGTGAAACATTATCAAGAACGTTTCCCTATCTTGATGATATATGTGGCAAGAATGGAGTTATTTATGGCTGCTGCTAAAAGGTATAACCTAACCCTGAATGAGGAAAACTGCACATTTTCCACGAAATCTGTAAAATTGTTGGGCTACTCTATAGCTAATAATAATATAAAACCTGATTTTGATAGATTGAACCGCTGATGGATTTACCGATTCCAAAAGATATAGCATCTCTACAACGAGCACTAGTAATGTTTGCTCATTACTGCCGTTGGATTCCCAATTTTTCTGAAAAGATTTGCCCTATTTTGACTAAAGGACCTTTTCTCCTTAGTAAAGATGCCGAGAAAGCCTTCAGGTCCCTTAAGAGAGATATAGCCAAAGCTTCTTTATCTGCAATTGAGAATAATATACCATTCAGAGTTGAAACTGGCGTTTCTGAATTTTCAATAGTAGAAACTTTGAGCTGGTTGTCCTATAGTTTTCTTCTCTAGAACACTAAACTCTTCAGAACGAAAACACTCTTCTATTGAAAAAGAAGCATGTGCTATTGTTGAATCTTTACGAAACGGGAGACACTATTTAATTGGAAGATACTTCGAAGTTTTTACTGATTAAAGATCCTAGACATTTATGTTTGATCAAAAGCACTCCAGTAAAATTAAAAATGAGAAAATTATGCGTTTACGGTTAGAACTTGCTTGTTTCAAATTTGATATTATATATCGCCCTGGAAATAAAAATGAAACTGCAGACACTTCATCAAGAATAAATGCAGCTGTAAAACCTCAAATAGATCTAAAAGCACTACATGATCAACTCGGAGTACTGGAGTAATTCGAATGTATCACTGGATAAGATCTAAAAATTTGCCTTTTCCACTAGAAGAAATTAGAAGACTCGTTAATTCCCGCGTATGCTGCAATGAACTTGAATGCATCGCTGAATAAGTAAGTAACGCAGTAACTCGAATGTACCATTGGATAAGATCTAAAAATTTGCCTTTTTCTTTAAAAGAAATTAGAACTGTTAATTCATGTGCATGCTGCGGTGAGGTAAAACCTCGTTTCTATAGGTCTGAAGGATACTTAATTAAAACAACTGCCCATTTTGAATGACTAAATCTGGATTTTAAAGGTCCTTTGCCTACAGTATCCAGGAACTGTTTCTTTCCTACTATTGTGGACGAGTTTTCAAGATTACCTTTAGCAATACCTTGCCTTGATATGTCATCCGCTACTGTTATTGCTCATCTGCAAAATATTTCTCAATTTTCGGGATGCCAGCCAACATACATTCTGACAGAGGATCTTCATTTGTGTCTCGTGAATTAAAATGCTTCTTAACTTCACTTGGTATAGCAACAAGTCGCACAACTGCATATAATCCTCAAGGAAATGGCCAAGTAGAGGGGTATAATGGAATCATATGGAAAAACATCCACCTGGCACTAAAATCAAAGAACATGGCTATCGAAAGTTGGGAAGGAGTTCTGCAACCTGTTTTGCATTCGATCCGGTCACTTTTATGTATAGCAACAAATGCCACACCACATGAACGTATGTTCATCCATGCTAGAAGATCACATAATGGACGTTCTTTACCTACATGGTTAACACAATCCGGAACAGTATTAATGAAGAGCCATACGAGTTAATAAGTATGAGCCTTTGTGCAGGAAACAGAGCTCATCGAGGCTAACCTAGATTACTCTTACGTTAAACTTCCAGAATAGTGAAAACAATGTTTCAATACGATACTGGATAAGAATCAGGTACTCCTGTACATGCCCATGATATCGGTTTGGATGAGACTCAGCAACTTTCAGATTCTTTTCCTCAATAGAATGAAGATTTGGCCCCTGAAGCTCCTGAACCCGTACCGAAAACTGTCAGAAAATCAACAGAAGAAGATCACCAAGGCAGTGATTTATCATGCTCTAGCAAACATGAGGCTTTTGAAAAGACTTCAAATGATAATTTGCACGAGAATGAATCCTCGCGTCCGAAAAGGGAGTGACGTAGCCTTCTTATCTGGTGGACTATGTAACTTATTAATAATCTTTGGGAGGGGTGAATGTGGTATAATATTTATTATTATTGACAGCACTAAAATTATATTACATCGAATGGCAACAGTCATTCTTTGTTTAAATGTTGTTCTTATAACGTAGCATTTGATATTCTGCTTTATTTACAGCTTTAGTTGATTAAAGCTTCATATCAGCTTCTCAAAGACAGTAATTTACTGTATTCACAACAATTAAATAACAGGCCGCTGTCCTTTGTTTCACATGATACTAGATAAATGAATTTTGGGAACGATTAAGATATTTGGTGAAAGATCGCTTCTAAAGAGATATCAAACAAAGTTCAGTACATTAATCTTCTTAACACTCACCACGAGTTCTACTTAAGAAGTGATACTGATACAATTATCAGTTTTCTTTCATGGTCAAATAGTCTGTCCTAATATTTCTATTTTTTAAAAGGTTTTCTTGCGATATTCTGAAACTAAGATTAGAAGTGTGCTTGAATAATCTTTGTGTCTCGACGCTGCATTAATAGTGCCATAAAAGGGTGCTGAGAGGTTAAAGAAATATGCGATATCACTTGTCCACAAAAACAGTGAAGCTTTTCCACAGTTCATATTTCTCCTGACAAATGTCTTTCACACTGCTTTCCTTTTTCATTGCTTTGATGAAAAGCTTTCACCCCAGCATAAAAATGTTTGAAGTTTTCTGCTTCCTCCTGCATTTTTCAAACAGTTTTAGATTAGTTCATTAAGGGAGTGAGTCTTCATGAGTGTCTTCTCATCTAAATTTTTTAATGAAATAAAATTTAGTTAAGGAAATTTTCTATTCTCTGAGTTACAAAAACTGTATGAAGTTCACATACTGAGTATGTAAGTTTTAAAATTTGGGTGGAGGTAGGAGAACTTAGAGGGCTTTAAAATCCTGATTAACTTCGTAAAATATAACTGCATTTCGTTGCGAATCAGAATTCAATTCGCTAAGTTTGAGATGGGAGCGAAATTTTCTTTAAAAATTTTTTGAATTTGAAGAATTGGATTAATTCTAAGTAATGAAAAAAGAGCAATATTTAGTGCTTATGAATAATGTTGTACTTTCAGTTGTTAGTATAATTCTGTAACGCAGAGACAAGGCCGGTGCCAGAGACGGTGGGACCGCCTTGGGTAGCAGATGATTAAGGCAATTCAAGGCTATCTCCCTAAAAAGAAGGATGCCCTTTGTGGAAGATTTTCAAAGAGAAACTGGCTCGTACTCCCGTTACACATCCGGAAAATCACGCAAATGCCCAAAGCCAGCCTCTTCGCCAAAATTTGAGCTGTGGTCGATTTACAAGTGTTCACCTCTCATATCCACTCATAACCTCTGAAGCCACTACTACCAGTTACTTTGGTCAATTGATGATGCTTTTTAAGAGTTTCCCTCAGTTTGAGAGTTAAAAGGTGATAAGGAACATAACTGAGACTTTCCTGTTTACTAGATTCTGGAGCGTACGAAGTGAGTTTAAATGGTATATTAAAGTAAGCGGAGTGTTAAATTTTTTTTTATTGATAATACATTATTTTTAGGATGGAAATAAGTATGGCTATTAGCAGCGCGCAGTTAGAAAATTTTATTTTATCAGAAGCCTCTATAATAATGAATGCTAAGCGTCTGCGGTTTAAAATGTGTCGTTTTTCTTGCCGTTGGAAAATGTAATATAGACGAAAGCCAGATGCTTCATTTAAAAAAAAAAAAAATCCGTATACTTTTTTACCGAGGAGATATAAAAAAATACTTGTAGAGGTTTTTTTTTTTTTTTTCAGGAGATGTGAAAACTGTGCAATGCCCTCGCCGGAACTCGAAGCTAGACTTCTCGAATACGCGCCAAGTGTGCTACCGTTACACCATGAACTCATGCTGAAAGGAGGGAGAAAATAACTTATACACTTCCCCTTTTTTGAAGCAGGAGATGTGAAAAGTGGGCAAAGGCCCCGCAGGGAGTTGAAGCTGGACCTCTCAAATACAGGCCGAGACCTTTACACACGGAGGCACTCAGAAAGAAGGGAGAAAATTTTTAGGGTAGTTTTTATAAAATTTAATATTTCCTACAAATTTGGTATCAGAGCATAATGAAATGAAATAATGAAAGGCAGCAACAAATGAATTGGTTTTAAGTTGTTTTGGATTTTTTTCAGAATGCTTAGTGTGGAAAATATATCAGTAGACAACTTCCAGAAGCTGCGCTTGATAGTATGTGCATCTAAGGGCTGATAAATAATAAATAAAACTGCCTAACAGTAGATTTCTTTTTAGAAAGAATGTTGCCCTGAACTCCATAAATTTTGTCTTCAACTAATTTATTTTAAACTTTCCTTGCAGAAAGGAAAAAAGAAAAAGGGGAGGAAAAATCAATATTTTTTATAAGCATAGAAAAATTAATGCTATAAGTTTTTTTTTCTTACTTCACTGATGATGAATAGATATATTTTTCAAACTAGAAGGAAAGCAAAAATTAACAGATGACAGCTTGTAAGAGATTTACTTGCAGAACAGATATTAATTAAACCATTTTTTAAAGAAGACAGAGAACATTTTTTATTTAGAACAGAGAAAAATCTGACGACACGACGAAGGCGTAATGCGGTTACTTAGAAAGGGTTAGATTTTGTATTTTTCGGCAATGATAAGGTGGCAGGTCAAGAAGGATGTGAGAAATGATTTAAAGGTGTCCATGACAAAAAGGTTTTCAATTTTTACAAATTTTTTCTTTTTTAGTTGTACTAAAAAAGTTACGTTTTTTTGGAATCGATTAATACATGGATGGCCAGACTTTATGTTTGTTGGAGTTCTATGTTAAATTTCAAAAAACCTGAAAAGGCGCAGGTAAAAAACCAGCAGCCAAAATTTAAGTAATTTGAAAAGCAATTTTTATTCAAATATTGTTTTACTGCTTTTAAGAAAGATATGTACCAAGTAATTTGTCACATATCGTATTTTATAATTAATTTGGTTATTCATGTAAATACAAATAAATCATTTTTATTGTTGTTACGCTGTATTCAGGAAAAAATCTTGAAAACTCATTGAGACTTTAAACTTTTATACGATGTATTGAACACTCTTTTTTTTCAAACAATAAAATCAAACATTTATTTTGGGTTACAATTTTTTTTAGTAAATCTGATTCTGATTATAATTTTAATTGATTCTAATAGGAGTAAACTGAACTTCTTTTCAGTAATATAAGAAGCTTAAAGTTAGGCACACAGACAACCTTAATTTGACGTAGACTTTGAATAAAGCTCTGTCGATTCTCAGGGCAACCAGATTCAATAGAATTTTTTTTTCTATGGAAACTCCAACTAACTCTGCGTTTCGCGAATATCACACATCAGCCCACCAATAGCTGAACAGATAAGGTTGCTGAATACTGCTAATTCAATATATTTATACATATATAATTATATAATAATTTATACATATAATTTGTATATATAATTTATGTATATAATTTGCTGAATACTGCTAAAGCAGACAAGCTGGCAGCACGGCTGGTTTTTGTGGATTTTACCACGAATAGAGCATGGATACGAGGCACTTTTCCTTAAAACGTTCCTCCACGAAGACGTTCCTCGTTATAGGCAGATAGCCATTGTGGGCATTACTATAATGAGATAATCTAACCCTAACCTAATATCGCACAACAGTGTGACGTGTTCGGTGCAGTGTCAGGTAATGTCAGTTAGGACCAGTCACATGAGGCAGTTATGATTGGGGATCTTCAGTGCGCAGAAAGAAAGTCTAGGCGAAAAAAGCAATGAAAATTGTCCACTGAACTCTAGAGATGAAAGAATTATTTTTGAAACTATAAGTCCTAGTCAAGTAGGAACCTTTTTTAAAACACAGATCACAAGTTGAAATTATTTAAGCCTTAGTCACATGGGTACATTAAATAGAAGGATGAAACTAAATACAGTGTGTTCAAAAAACATAAATTGGAAAGAAAATTATTTCAGAAAAAGAAAAAAATTATGCGCATATTGAAAGGATTACTCCCAGCTACTGCATATTGAAAGGATTACTCACATAATAGAGTACCAGATTAAGTGACGAAGTCACGATGCAGGTTCCTGGGCATCGCCCTGCCCTGTGTTTAGCTATCGTTGCAGATGTACATATCTTTTTGCTTTGCATAGCATAAGGAAAGTCCAGATAAATTCACATGTGTCATAGATGAAATTTTGAAGGAGTGATAAGCAGAATGAAGGTAAAAGCAATTATTGACAGAATAGATATGAAACGATGAAGCCGCAACAGTCATTGCATGTAGATGAAATTCAATTCGTCCTTTCAAGAGAGTTAGCGTCTCTAGCTATAATAGAATAGCTATTATAGAATCTCGTAGTCGAAAAAGGTGTCGAAAGAAATAGGCGGAGTTAAGCGAACGCGAATGTAGCGACATCTTTCGAGAAAAACAGTAATGAAACGTAAAAAACTAAGATATTAAAGTTTTGAGGAATAATCGGATTAGGATTAATGATATTAACTAAAGAAGACAAATTTGGTATGTTACTTTTAAAGGAGCATCAACTGACGGGAGTGTCGCACACCCTGGCGTCTCTTTAAGGGAGAAGTACCCCAAAAGTTCATGAATGTGTAAGATTCAAAGAACCGCAGTTCACCAAATGAAGAAGCTTTATAGATGATTTTTACAGACTTAAAATCAAAGTAGTGACTAAGTATCCAGTTATGATCAAGAAGAACGATTTATGTTCGCTTTCCTCCACCCATTGCTTTCTATATAAAAACGGTTGTAGCTTCTTTCATTGTGCAAATTTTTTTTTTACTCCTGAAGAAGTGCGATCTACTTCTGATCGCCTTTTAAATCGGTATAGTTTTATTATTCAAAATCTACGCCAAACTAAGGTTGATTTTTTTCCTAATTTTAAAGTTTAAGTCCCTAATTTTAAAGCATATTTCTCTTCGATTTGAAAACAAAAGCATGTTTCGTTGGTGTGAAGGATAACTCAGTGATTTGATAAAATGCTGTATTATGTTATGTTAAACAAAGTGTGAAAATCGGTATTTCTCTTTACTTCAGAAAATGAGGGATGGGAAAGAGCTCTCTCCGGAGAAAATGCAATTCAATATACGAAAATTATTTAAAATATGTTGTGAACTTATAAAATGTTTTGCATAAAAAATTAATTGTTAGATTTCTTACAGAATTAACTTCATTATCAACATATGAAGATAGAGATTAACGATTTAAATAATGCATCAAATGCAAACAGGATCAACAGATACATTGCATTTTTTTCAGTGAAAGTTACAAGTGAACATATTGTTGCGTTATGCGGGTTCGTAGATTTGAGAGTATCCGATGAAAACACGACGTAGAACAATAAAAAGCACAATTTATTTACAGAAATCACTATTTACAGCACAGTTCCAAAATTCGCAACAATATTCACATTGCCGTTGATAAGGCATTGCCGTTGATAAGGCATTGCCTTTCAACGACAGTGTGAGATATACCATAAACACAGCGCGTTAGTAATATACTTGTCTTGTCTGCTGTCCTGATAACCCAGAGATGAGGAAACGTTTTTAACTGAAAGCCCAAAAGGCCTTGTTTAGTGCATCATATGACCATTTGCTATGCCCCTATTGTTTGCAGGACGCAATGGGGAGATAGGGGTACCTCCCTCATAGAAATTTTCTAAAAATTTACAACTAAAAAAGCTGAAATTTAAAAAAAATTACATATATGCTAAAAATTGGATCTGTTCCTTTTGGTCATCAAATGATTTACATATGTATAGTTTCATTTTCAAATAAAAATTTAGAGGTGAAATTCTTTCCTTAAGCTCCCTTTTCAGAACGCTCTTTTAATTTCAACAATATTAACATTTAATTGTTTAATTTCTGAACTAAGGCTGCTAGAAATAACAGGACTACATTTTTCGGAGGACGCAGCATATTTAGTGTCCTCAGCTTAGGTTGATCGCTAGTACAGCCAGTCATATATATGCAGATACACACTGTAACAAAAGATGTGCCCTCGTGCTGCTGATTCTAGTAATTTGCATACAAAATCGGGTAGGAGAGAGATAAAAATGTTGTTGCACAGGATTTCATAATGGGCCGGATCAAGCAATTAATAGGACTACATTCGACCCGTGGGCCAGCTTTTCCCACTCTTGTGATAATCCGTCAAAAAATAATATTGCCACAGCAGTGAATCTCAGAACGGTACATATTGTTTAAAATAACTGTAAATATGTTGTAATTTAATCTATTGGAGAGGAAACATACCAATGTAAAATTTAAAATTAGGCATTAAAGCAGCTTATGTTCGGAGCAGGTTTTTGAATAAAACTTCCAGACGATCTGGTATAAATCTATCTTCTTCTAGGGATGGGGAAGGGAAAATGTAACAAATAAATAAAACCTCGAAGAACAGAGACTTGTATAGTATCACTTTCAAATTCGATGGAATTTTATTTAAAATCTGCGCCAAAGTTAATTTGCTTTCATGCTTAATTTTACGCGGAATTGCAACTGTTAAGCAAAGCGCGTCATGATACAATTTCTGTTTCAAGCTGGAATATTTCAAAAACAAAATTATTGTTTGTAAAAACGCGAGCCGCATTTAATGATCTAAATAGCTGCAGTTTGGTCCTGCAGAGATTACAGTTTTATTTTCTTCAAACTTGCCCAAAAAAAAAAAAGTAATTTCATCAAACGTAGAATTATGAAAATTGTATGGCATTTGATAATAAAAATGCAAATTTTTGCTGCTGAAATGTATGAATAATTGGAATAATTTCAAGATTTTAGAATAGATTTTCAGGGAATTCTAATTTAAATTATAAATCAAGATCTTGCTCCCACAAACGGACTGGCAGCTTGGCGTTTTCGCCGTTTTTTTCATACGTAATGTGAATACGAGCCATTTCGTGCTAGAAAAAGTCCTCCATGAAAGCTTTCTTTCTAAAGCAAATAGATGACCTTTCAGTGTTTTCCATACTAGATTAGAAAATAGAATGCCATGTTATTATTATTTAAGAAAGATGGTAATAAATTGAAAGCTTGTGTATTAATAATACATCTTTCTTTCATTTTTTAATTTGGCAGCAACGCAAATATAGCAATTTTTAGCTTCCCCTTCTTCTTTTTTTTCCCCACATAAGTAGTATGTAAAAATTCGTTAAAAATAAATTTTTAACTATTTTTCTTATTAAAAATGCATTTCTTATTTAATAATCTAAATTATTTTGAATATAATAAATATAACTCTTATTTCTTTTGGATATTATTAATTTCTTTCTAGAAGGTATACAAAATGCTGAACGGCAGATCACATAAAAAAATTTCTCGAGACTAAATTCTGCTACTCATTTTTATTCCTTTACAAGAATTTCTTGCAAGATTCTTTGGAAGCTACGCTGATTCCCCGGAATCGACGAACAGTTGTAAGAAATTCACTGTATATGCTTATATATATTTAAAAATAAGAAAACGTAAGACTAGAAAGCTAATATTGTGTTTTTTCGGTAAAACTAAAATTAGTTTCCATGCAAAAAATTAATCAAAGTGTGTAGTATTTTTTTATATATAGTACTCAATAATGCACTAGAGTTTATATGAAAAGAAAAGGTTTTACTTTTTTTTGTGATACAACAAAATACCTTTATATCAACAAATTTCTTACACAGCTTCTTTTTTCCTTCCGTCCAAAATACCATTAAGTAATATTTCCGTCCGTTTTCCAGGAGATCAAGCTGATCTTAGTATTTTTTAAGCCTAATCGGGCGGCTATTGTCATCTTTAATGTTCGCATGTAGACGAAATCATATTACCTACTAGCAGAGCCGTGCCTACATATTTTTTCATCTGAGGCAAAGCGGTAAATGTGCGCCCCTGTATCCAATGCAAGATTATTTATTTACCGATTTGTGGGGGGAAGGAATAAATAAATAAGATTAAATGATGTTTGAAAACATAACATTATACAAAACGCGCAATATATATATATGCATTGTAGCCAACAATGCATATATATTGAAAAAGTTGATAAATTTTCTATTCGTTGTTGAGAGAAAAAAAACTAGAAAAAGTAGTAGAAAAATCTGCTCGTAGTCCTGCAAAATTTATACCATCTAATATGGGAAATGAAATTGCGGGTGTCTGTATAATGTTAATTTTTTTTTAGCAAGAAGCATATCGTTTAAATGCATTTTTATATCGATGCAGTTAGAGTTGTCAGGACTGAGTGTTCGGTGCATATTCTTGGCGAACATCTTCGTGTCCTGATCTTGAACAGGGAGCTAAATGCAGCTATGTTCTGTGGTAGAATATTGTGATTAAGTGGTAGAATAACTATAGGTAAGAAGGATTTAAACTCCTCTTTTATTAAACCACAATTATTTACAGGCACTTCCCAACTCGGGAGGGATACAGAAAATAATGACCGCCACTTGGGTCTAAACTGAACAATCAGATAATTTAAACTAAAACTAATTAGAAATTAAGTAGTCGTTGCTCACAGAGCTATGAACGCGAGGTTGGCCTCTAAACTAAATGGTGCGTAGCAAGATTTAACTAAAACTAACGCACTTAGAATTACTTCAATAAGTAATAGCGTAACAGCGCTACGGCTTAGAATTTAAATACTAGCTAATCAGGCGAACATCGAATAGAGTAACAGTGGTCTGAGACTAAAAGCTCTCTCACACTGAGAGGTTCCTACCTCTCGTTTAAGTAGAACTTGGCTCCACTTCAAATTAGCATAAAGCTGAAACGCGCGCTTATTCTAACGGGAAGTTGAAATGAGAAGAGATAGAAAAAGGCAAATTAAAATAAAACTTTGTTAGTTTAACTAAAACCTTACAGAGTCAACGGAACAAAACTAAATTTTTTAAAAGATGCTTTTTACGTCAAAATCAATTAAATTACATTAGAATTAACAAGAACAGTTTGTTTTAATTCCTTCACAAACTGCTCAAAATTTAAAAAAAAAATGAAAAAACTTATTTTGTTTCAATATGAACAATAGGATTATTAAAAAAACATTTATCCTACCTTATATCTTTACATCCCAGTTGACAAAGAAGGAAACAATTTATTTAATCCTTCAGCATCTGCTTCAGAAATAACTTCAAATGAAATAATTCATACCATTTCTCCAAAAACTTTGCGCGCAACGTCATGCGTTTCCAAAATATAAATACTAAATGACGATTAACGCTTTATCTTGGAATTTTAAATCGTAAATCACAACTTCTCCCATAAATACTATCATCAAAATAGCTCTTCCCTCCAATTAATGAAGACGGAAAGCGAATCATTAAGTGATCTTGAATGAGAAAACTTTTAGTTGTCAGATACAGAAAAGCTGGTCCATTCCATCACTATCAAATGAGAATTACCGGGAAAGGAAATTTAGTAGCCTGCTTCCTTAGATGATTTGTCTTTTTTTTTGAAGCTAGCTGAAGTGTAACACATGAAAAGACTGAATGCTTTGTACAACACCCTATGAGGGAAACGGATTGTTAACTACTGTTTAAAAGGAAATAATAAATTTACATAGCATTGTCAATGGCTCAACAGCCCTGGGGGAGTCCTGGCCTTCTCCAGAAGTCTTTTCTGGGCATCTCTACTTTGGCAACGCTTTTCCAGTTTGTAACCTTTAAAATATTAACATCTTTTTTGATACAATCAATCCATCTTAGCGAGAGTCTGCCCCGATGTCTATTTCTAATGGGCTTTGCCAGAAAGCTTTTCGTGCAGCAACGATCTTCATTCATTCTAGCCAAATGGCCAACCCATTTAAATCTCTGTAATTTGACAAATTTTACAATACCAGGTTGTTTGTAAATTTTATGTAGGTCCTTTACATAATAAAAAGTTCAAAAATTTGACTCACAGCCGTTAATTCTGTTCCTTAATTACAGGGCGCGTGGATGTGAAATAATTTTTTTTTTTCGCTTGGGCTTCAAATTCTGGAAATCCTTTGGAATCAGCAGCCCTTCATCAAGTCAGCGAAATCAGCATTCTTCACAAAGTCATTCTTTTTTTAAATAAATAGACTTCAATCCAATCCAATCAAATTTCGATGGAATCAGCTTTTCCCCATGTATAACTTACATTTCTTTAGAAAATTGCTCATGGCAGTGTTTTCCTCTAAAATTGATAGCGCTTGCGTCATTCGCTTTGCCAATTAATTAACATCTTCGTATTCCTACAATCGAAAAGTAATGGAATCAATAAGTTGCTTTCAACGAATTTATACGCTCGCCCACTTATGAGCTTCAATTAAAGGAACCTTGTAAGGTATTTATTTTAAATAACCAGTTATTTTATGTTTCGAGTCTGTACTGTCACTTCACCCCTTCCGCTTTCCCGATAGAATGCAAATTTTAGCTCTCGCATATTTAAGCGGGTGTTTAAGATTGCTATAGTCGATTAACTGCTGAGTTCCGCTACGTGAAGGTTGTCTTTTCAAGGCGCTCAGTGCTGCCGAACGTTGAATTTTTTTCTATTCTGATCAAAGCTTGCTTGCACAGAAAAGGTTGCACACCGGTCTTAAGTGACCACAGTGTAGTAAAAAGGCCTTAGTGCAGATTTTTCTATCCTTATTTTCTTTGCTGATTAACGACCGAACCGGAATTTGACTACGAATATGGTACTGATTAAACTCCTTTTTGCCCGTTTTGATGAGCTGACTACCAAGATCAAAGTAGCTACTCTTACGGATGGCGAGTAAGCGGACTACGATTTACTAAGTACTCTCATGTCATGCGTGTATGACAAAATTCATTCTCATATCCAACAAGCACATGGTAGATTACTAGGCTTAGCGGAATCTAGTACTGACCGGTTACTACCACTTCAACCTAGCAATTCTCATCCTGACGTCTCCCAAAATGAAATGGACTGGATTACGGTCACATAAAATACTAAGCGTACACTTAGTGATACAGAATCTGATCCTACTGATGTTCAAAATAACTTTGATGTGCTCGCCGATCTCCCAACTGTGGATCACGGCCCGATTGACGAAAAATTCACTCACAGCACCAAGTTTACTGGAGATCTTAAGGTGAAAAGGAAACCTAAGATAAAAACTTCGAAAAACTCTAAAATTTCCCCCAGTCAGGACGCAGGTCACGCAAAAAATCACACTCCCAACACCGAGGATGCGACCAGTAGCCACGCTAACGTGGCGCCATCTCGTGAGGAAGCAGAGAAGCCAGCTGCAGTGAGTACGTCTCAGACGGAAAACGCAGCGCGGCCAATCAGCTATCCAGATGAGGTCACGTGCCCGGCTGGGCCAATTGATGCTCATATTCAGACTGGCGCAATCCAAAATCAGACACATTCGGATAGAAACTTCAGTTTCACGAAATAATCAGCAAAAATGCCCCCGATATGCATCGAGGGATACAAATACAATTGGAAAATCTTCAATGAGATCCTTGAAAAAGTGGAATTAACCGACTTCACGGCAAAAAGGAAAGGTGAAGGACAGTACGAAATCCACACTAAAAACCCGGACACACACCTTAAAATGACTGCACTTTTTAAGGAACACGACCTCTCCTATCACTCTTATCTATTACCAGATGAGAAAAATCTGAAGGCCGTCATACGAAATCTCCCCATTGATATGAACCCGGTCTACATACATGAAAACCTTTCGGAAAAGGACTTCACTGTGATGAAAGTAAAGCAACTGATGAGACGACGCGGCACAGAGCGTGAAAAAATGCCCCTTTACCTGATTACATTACCTAAAACTGAACAAAAGAAGGAAATTCACCACCTGAAATACCTCATGCGATTACACATTCAAGTTGAGAGATATAAGGGTCGAAGAGGACATACACAATGCTACCATTGTCAGCGTTTTCATCATGCGCAGGCGGCATGTAATCACCCCCCAAGGTGTTGCAAATGCGCCGGGGATCACGAAAGCCGTGATTGCCCCAAACCCAAGGATTCGGAACCCAAATGTTGTGATTGCCTCGGAAAGCACACAAGCAACTGGAAAGGCTGTGATGCTTTCCCTATACAAAAACCCAAATCAGACCCAACTCCTATAAAGGAAGACCGATTTGTTGTTAACAAATCATATGCACAGGCAGTCAAGTCTGACATCTTCGCCGATAAAATCTTCAAAGCGGTTTCAGAGGCTTAAAAAGGCATGAAGAACCTGCAGGACCTCATATTGCTTCTACACAACTCACAGAACATGGTTTCAGACTCAAATTTAGCGAGGCCCCAAAATACATTACATTATGAACCTTAGGCCTCAGAAGAAAATTAATCCCGTACGGTTTTGACCTGGAACATCCAAAACCTCACCATTAAAATGGGTGAGTTAAAAGACTCCCTACATACACATAATATTGACATCGCCCTTATCACAGAAACACACGCTACACCTGCTCACTCACTACACATTGCAAATTACCGCAGTTACAGGTGCAATCGTATTCGTCACAGAGGAGGGGGAGCCCTTATATACTTGAAAAGCAGTTTCAATTCAAGTTACCATCACGCGGATAATAGCAACGGTTTCTAAGAAGTCAGAACTAATGTTCACATACCGAACTGGGGAAGCGTGACAGTGTGCGCCTTTTACAACCCACCTTTACTAAATCTGCAGGATCATCACCTGATAAATCTCCTAAATAATCCTTTTCCCACCTTGTTAGGTGGGGACCAACGCGAAACATACCAGCTAGGGATGTCGCAAAACAAACAAAAATGGAGAAATACTCTACAACTTTCTCTTCAATAACCCATATTATCTCCATCCTCCAAATAATTTCACTTTCCTCCCCACAAACATCAGGCAATACCAAGACATTCTCGACCTCTTCCTTTCATCCTCGAATTTCCCTATAGTCACGGAAATGCTACACGATCTACCATCGGACCATGTTCCAGTAATGGCGCATCTGGGAATTTACAAAACTGAAAAGGAGCACCACTTTAAAGTACTGGGAAAAATTCAAAAGCATTGCAAGTAGAGAGTTGTCAAGCACAGTCTCCCTTAAAACCACGGAGGATATAGACTCAGCCATTCAAAATATCATAAATAACAAAAACAATGCCTACAAAAATGCTACCGTGGAAATAAAAACAAATCATAACCATCTCAAACTCCCCCCCCCCAGCATCAAAAACATGATTCGTGAACGTAACCGCCTACGTAAATTATACACATGCTCACGTGATCTAGCTGTTAAAACATTGGTCAACCAAATGAACAGAAAAATTAAAAAACACATAGATGAGCACTGCATTGCTGCATGGAACAACAAAATCGACAATCTCAACACAGAAGACGGAGCATTCTGGAGATTCATCAGAAACCAAAGATCCAACAAAACCAAGAATATGCCATTGAAAAATGACACGGGGCACTTATACACTGACGAGGAGAAAGCAAATGCTTTTGCTGAACATTTCACAGAGCAATTCACACCTAACACAAATCCTTGCGAACCAACCTTCATTGAACATGTAAATAACACCATCGAAAGGTGGCTACTTCAACCTACTGCTAATAACATCCCAAAATTTACCTCCCCCTCTGAGGTAAATAATATCATACCAAAATTACATAACCGCAAAGCACCAGGCAAGGACAATATTTCCAACAAGATGCTCAAATACTTACCTAACAGCTACTGTATCCCCAAGCTATGTGGGATTTTTAATGCATGTTTTTTCCTAAGCTATTTCCCGAACGAGCGGAAACACACAACGATTATCCTCATTCCCAAGGCAGGAAAAGATCTGACAGCAGTAGAGAGCTACCGTCCAATTAACCTACTCCCAACTTTAGGTAAAATACTAGAAAGGATCATATACAAGCGTCTGAACTCAGTACTGAGCTCACTGCCTGATCAGTAGCTCGGCTTTCGTAGAGGACTCTCCACTACAATGCAGCTGGTCAGAATAGTGGAATTTATTAGTGCTGCTATCCACAAACATCAAAACATCAACCGACGGAGTCCCTTATGCTAGACAAAGAATGCCTTTCACAAAAGAAGTCACAAACAACATAGTACACTACGCTGACAACTTCAGGTACGAATTACTGGACGAAGATTTCAATTTAAGACCATACGCCACACTTATATTTACATTTGACATTTAATTTCATAAAATATGCCCTGTAATTAGTTCCTATTCACAACAACTCCAGGCTCCACTCTGTTCAATATTTAACATCTGAGTGCTTCCCCAGCACAAATCACATCCTTACGTTTCCTCCCCGCTTAAGTCACCCACTAGAGAAATTAAACCAGGTTACACATGCGAGGTATACCCAAAACCGGGCTATTGAGGTGCTGGCAAGAACGCGATGAAATTCGCGCTGAGACCAGCATAAAAGACAGTATCGCAGTATCACAGTGCTTTAGTCAGAGCCTGTTCTGCCCCTTTTCAAGGCGACGTTACTAGTTGTTATTCTGCTATAGCATTTCTGTGTACGGCGTTGTTTTAATCCTGCAAATAGTGTTGTCACGCCGATGTAGGCTAGAACCAACTTTAGGGGGGGATATTACAGTTAGACACTAATAATTTACCAAAGGTTCTATTCTTGAGTTCACAGTTATGCAGAATTCCATTTAGGATAAAGTTTTTCTTAGAATGTCTTCCACAATGCGCTTCTTCCTTTAGGCCAGATTTTAATATTGTTACGGATTTCGTATTTACTTAGCTATTTATTTAGAATTGTAATTAAAAGTGCTTTGTTTTCTCGTGGAACGCAGCCGATTTTGAAGAGAAAGCTACGTCGGAAAAGTAAAAATAAAAGAGTGCGTGTATTTAATATTTAATAAATAAATATCTCTTTGCTATTCACAAAAATCAAGAAAATAGGTTTTACCAGAATGTTCTAGTGAATAATTAAAACGCTTATAAAAGCCGAAAGAAAACCTTAGCTCAGTTGCTGTTGTTTTAAGCGAACTGTTTGTTTCCTTAATGCTGTTATTGATTGTATAGAATTCGCTGTGAGATTGGATTAATTTTCTCTGTTTTGAATTAAGTTCTGTTTAACGTTTGAGATATTGTGATATTGTACAAATATCTCTGAGGAAATATTTCAGCATTTTGTTTTATTTTTTGTGAAAAGAATAAATTTTGTTAACTTTTAAACAACTTATGCATTCAATCCATAACGAACCCGTACGCACGCAACAATATTTTTGTTGCACAATGTTAATAATCAGTATAAAATTATAAATTTTATGACTGCATTATTTTATGTCAATAAAAAGTGTCTCTGTTTAAAGAAAAAAATAAATGAGGGTTTTAATTTTAGTGCAGTTAAAATAAAAATAAGTTTATATATATTGTTTTAGCCACTAAATGAATACAAATTAATTTCATTGCCGTTTGTTGTACCTCATTTGTACTCAGAACAACCCCACGCGCCCGTTGTAAGTCATGAGACTTAAACGCCACACAAGTGACAGGACACCATCAATAGAGCAGCACACCATCGTTTAGACGTTCGGGTTTTATGCTCTATTGACGGATATTATCTACCACGAGCCAAGCATTTA
Source organism: Stegodyphus mimosarum (assembly GCA_000611955.2). NCBI lineage: Eukaryota > Metazoa > Arthropoda > Arachnida > Araneae > Eresidae > Stegodyphus > Stegodyphus mimosarum. The sequence continues at coordinate 203,158 of KK112173.1, forward strand.
GTGGAATAAATATACAAATGGTTATAATGAATATACAATGATTAGTACAATTAATTAGTTCGTAAGATCTTTGTTATGACGCTTTTAGGTTATCGCCATTAATGGATAAATAGTTGATGAGAGATTCTAGTTTATTTCGAAGGAAGTTAATTTTCAGAATTTGTTTAAACCAGAGTGAAACTGATATTGTAGAGTATGGCTTGAAGTGAATATCCTTGGTAATTTCACAATTGAAGAGGTAATGATCTACCACGCAGGTTACAGCACATATTCTGCTCACTTCCGTCTCCCCAATTTTGAGAGAGAGCACCGATGGAGACGGATCGCGAGGATCTCCAACTTCTCTTGCGCTTCCACAAATCCATAACAGACTTCCGTCTCGCCATGTATTTAAAGTGCGCCATGCAGCAAGGACAGTATACATTTACAAAATCCCTGTCTTCTCCGAGCTTCGAATCCGAGCCCTCCGCTACGGTAGTTAGATTCACTACCTACTACTTCGTTGTGCGGCTTGTCATTAATTCAAATGAGAAAGAGATTGTGAACTCAGCAAAATAAAAATAACTTAGTAGTTTAATTTTAATGAATAAGTGTGTTTTGCATTTTGATTCCTGCGAATAAAATTTTATTTTATTTAAAAAAAATTATTAACTAATTAATTAATTTTTAAATTGCTGCAAATATACATTTGACGCTCGAAGAAATATTAAATCATTCCAGCAAATACACATTTGGAGCATAAAGAAAGAAGAAAACCGACTCGTCAGTATGGGTTGGGGATCGGTAGTTCACATATCTAGAATTCTACTGTACTTCCTCTAAATATCTTGAAATGTTATGCGATCGGAAAATAAATCCTCGCGGAGATGCACTTTTTCCACTTCAAAAATAAATGGAAAACAAGCTAGAGTGACCTAGTTTTTTTTTCTTATCCAGTTATCAGATTCTCTGTACGTTACTGTGGCTCGGTGGTCTAGGGGGATGATTCTCGCTTAGGGTGCGAGAGGTCCCGGGTTCAAATCCCGGCCGAGCCCAGCAGTTGCTTCACTTACATTTTGTTTGAAATTTTGTATTTCGATCAGAGATCAATATCTTAAAGGTTCATTTCTTTTTTAGTTCACTTTCATGTGTATGCTTTTTTCTTTTCTTCTCAGAAAACAACTCTTAAACATTGAGGATGGATATTTAAATTTTTAATATGGAAGCAAAATTTTAAATATAGGTTAAACGAAATAGACCTGAATCAATGCATTCGTTTTTTTTAATTAGTGATTTTGTTTTCTCTAAAAAATCTTATTTTTAAAACTAATTAAAGGCATGGAAAAAATTCTGCTTTTGGTATAAACATCATCCACGGTTGAAAAATCGAAATTTCCCAGTTTTTTTTAAATCGTGATGTTTTATTTTATGATGATTAATGATAAATAACTATAATAATAATATTATAATATTTCGAAATTTAATCCTAATATCAAAATTTGTTTAATAGATTTTAAAAAGAATCTCACATTTTTTATGCATTATGCAGATTAGTAGATACTAAATACATTATCTGTTATAAACAAAACCTCAAGGTATAAAAGAGCTTTCAATGAATTTTATGATTCACTTTGGATGAAAAGTATTCATATGACATTAAAAACAAAAAACATAAAATGAGATGTCATACATGTCGAATAGTCCAAAGTAGGGTTTTGCTCAAAATGGCTCGAGAATTAAAAAGAATTAACACTAAGTATGAGCCAAACATTTTTTTTTTTTTTTTTTTTTTTTTTTTTTGATGCATAATTTAGAATGTGCTTAAAAAATATCAAAACAGATTATTTATAAATTTGCCCTTCGTTTCTGTTCCCCGATCTTATACCACATTACGCATCAGTCTTTTTTATATTCGACGGAGAGCATCTGAATTTCAAGTACGTGAACTACCTAGAGCGAAAAAGGATCATAAAAAAATTGAAATAATTGTGTTTTATTTTATTTTCTTCTTTTTCGTTCTTTCTTTTTGGTGTGCTCCAGATTTGTCAGACATATTTGAAGAACAAACGTGAAATGTGTACCTGCTGTAATAAATGTGAGAAAATTTCGTTTTACGTTTATTACATTTTATTTCAGTCAACAATTTAAGATTTTTTTTCTTCCATACACACGACCCAAGGGAAAAAGACATTTTTTTTACTTCTTTATCAATCTGTATCTACAAGTTAAAATTTATGATTGCCAATGAATTATTAATAGTTACATATTACATGTTGTTATTGCTTCTTTATAACATTTTTTTCTTCTATAAGTCTCCCTTTTCTTTTTGTTTTCTGAATAATATGTAATATTTCTGCACGTTTTGAATGTGTATATGTTGTAATGAATGTTAGGACATTTTATTTTTCCATTTACTGCATTTTAGTTCAAAGATTATACAGTAAAAAACAATTTTTTTTCTCTTATAACCCCCCCAAAAAAAGCATAAATAAATAAAACTTTTTTAATCTAGTTGCATCTTTAAATTATCTTATAAGTATCAATAATTATTTTATAAGTACCAATAAATTGTTAGTAGTTAAATATCATATGTTGTTATTACTTTGTTATAACATTCTTTTCTTTTGGAATCTTCTGGAATTTTCTTCCGGAATTTCTTTCTTTCCTTTTTCTTTTTGTTTTCTAAGCAATAATATTTCTGTACACTTCAAATCCATATTTTCTGTAGTGAATGTGAGGAAATCCTACTTTTTCATTTATTACATTTTACCCGGGGGGGGAGTTTTTTTTACTTTTTTTAATCTACCTGTGTTTACAAATCACTTTATAATTACAAATTATTTTCTAATAATTATATATTGTATGCTGTTATTATTCCAATAGAGCATTCTTTTCTTCTGAAAACACTTTTCTTTTACAGAGTAATAACATTTCTGTACGTTTCAATCGAGTATTTGCTGTAATGAGTAAGAAACGTTTATTTTTCCATTACTTGCATTTTATTACAAAATTTACGCAGTAAAAATTAAGATTTTCTTGTCCATGAAAACCCCCAGAAAAGACATTTTTAATTTTTTTTATCTACCTATATACATAATTTAATTTATAATTACCAATTAATCGTTAATGCTCATATAAGATACGTTATTATTACTACATTATAAGATTCTTTTCTTCTGGTAATTCTTTTTCTTTCTGTTTCCTGAGTAATATAACAATAACTATAAACATGTGGGTTGCGATAAGTCGCAACTAGATGCATGAGGATCAAAAGGTTAAGAAGTTTGGGGAACAAGTTTGGGCCAAGACTTTTTCTTTTCCGATACATAAATATATCATGAAACATGTTTTGCTCATAACAAGGTCACGTGAAGTTGCTTTATATTAGCAAAGGCGAAAGTGTGTTCCGTGGACGCAGATACCTGATCAAGGTCAAAGGTGTTCTCATTTTCCCTCTTTCCCCCTGCAACGTGAAAGCATAGACGAAATTTCCCTATCTGCAGGAAAAAATTAGTGTTTATTGTTTAGCACTGATTGTGTCGCAATTTATTATTACGTTTTCGTAAAAGCAAAGGCAAGTTTTCCGCTCCGAAGTTTACATTTAATTTAAAGTACTACACATGTGTATTATATGTACATTATTGTTTTTACCGGAATTACTGTGTGGAGTAGGTTTTTTGATAAATTTCATGAGTTGATTTGTTCTGTTAGCTTTATTGCACATTGTTGCTCAAAGCTGTATTTTTATAGATTTACCTTCGTTTAATCTTTATTTAACATTATTTATTCATTATTTTATTTCGTTTATGTATCTACAGCTTTAAAGTTGGATTTATTCTGTACTTTTTAATTTCTTATTCTCATTCCCATGTATTTCATACCATAGCGATTTTTACGCGATTGCTTCTTCGGTTCGTTAGAGAATCGGAGACTTATTATTTAGCAATAACTTATATTATCTGTATTAGTAGCTTTTAGCTGTAGTAAAGGGGGGAACTGGCCAATAATATGTCTCAAGTTTGCTTAGGTTAAAATAATGATATTTTATACATATGTCGAGACGTCAATCAGTTATGTGATTAAAGTTCATGCATCTCAAAACGATGAGAAGTTACTTGTGAGTTTATGAAGTTTTGTCACTCATGCAAAACAGTTCACAATATTAAAGTACTGCCTTTATATGAGATATACTCAATTCAGGTTCATGTACAGCTATATAAAAATCACATTCATTTTGTACCGCAAGAAAAACGTCAGTTTTACAAAAAGATTTCTCATCAGAGACATACTTCCCTTTTAATGAAATCAACAAAGGAAACACTTTATGAAGCCAAATACTATAACAAAACGAATTCAAAGATTACTGAACAACCGAAGAATAGCATACAGAAGTCGGAATACAGTAATTTTTAAATAAGAGTCCATGGTTTTTGAAATTACCTTCAGTCAGTACAAACCTTTGAATAAAAGAAACTGCAAGGTGGTATCGATAGCAAAGCGTTACAAGGACAAGTTGGTTACAATGGTTACTGAGAGTAATATTTGTGCGCACGAATAACAGTTGCATGCAAAAAGGCATCGAAAGTGAGACATGAAACAATTTCAATTAAAACATACATTTGATATCGACTGTGTTTTATTTGCAGAGTTGACATTTTTCTTACTGTACAAAATCAGTGTGATTTTTATATAAACTATACATGAAACTGAATTGAAATTCTCTTATAAAAAGTTTTTTTTGCGAGGGAAAAAAAGTAGAAGCAAGAAACTCTGTATTACATAACAGGATGCTATCCTTTGTTTCACATGATACTAGATAAGTGAATTTCAAGAACGATAAGATATTTGGTGAAAGATCTCTTCTAAGAGTTATCAAACAAAGTTCAGTTCATTAATCTTCTAAGCACTCACCAAGAGTTCTACTTAAGAAGTGACACTGATAAAATTATCAGTTTTCATTCATGGTCAAACAGCCTGTCCTAATATTTCCATTTTCCCTAAGGTTTTCTTGCGATATTCTGAAACTAAGATTAGAAGTGTGCCTGAATAATCTTTATATCTCCACGCTGCATTAATAGTGGCATAAAAGGGTGATGACAGGTTAAAGAAACATGCGGTATAACTTGCCTATAAAAATAGTGAGGCTTTTCCACAGTTAATGATATTTCTCCTGATAAATGCCTTTCACACTACTTTGCTGTTTCAGCTGATAAACAGCTGTCAACCCAGCATAAAAATGTTTGAAGTTTCCTGCCTTTTCCTCCACTCTTCATATACTTTTAGTTAAGTTCACTAAAAATAAAAAACGAGAAAATGATGATCTTATAAGGATTTTTTTTTCTTACTAACCGGATGCCTTCTTGGTATAGTTAGAAAGGATTTTCGGCTTAGTGGGAAGGTTCGGAGTTAGATCCCTCCGAAGGTATCGCTGATTTTTCACGTTTCCTGCTCCGAGATAGACCTAATGACTCTAGAAATGGCACCCGAACTAAAATATGGTGTATGATAAGTGGTTACTAGCTGGAGTTGGTGACATATGCCTTTCTCCTCATTCACCTTTTAAATGGGTAAGAATATAAGGAATTTTCTCCCTTTTAAAAGCGCGCCTTGTGCAATTGGAAAACACGTCTGGCTAGCAGTTAGAAGGTTCGAATAATAAACCTAATGATTGTACAACCTTTTTACTTTTCGAGAAAGAATTCAAGGTAGTCATAATTTTATGGTAAAGATCAATGCTATACGAAGTTTAGATTAAAAACTCTTTGCTTTACTTTGAATTAAGCAGATTCTGGGCCATAATCATAATAAAAAGCAATTTGTAGTTAAAACTTTTTCTCTATTTCACCTTTTTTGCTTTTTTGCCTCATATTCTTGAATTTTTTTTTGCTTTCGTTCATATTATTCTTTTGATAAATGCAAACTTTAATATAATCGACACTTGCTATAACAACCACTCGTTATAGCGACCATTCTAATATCATAATCAGTACAAAACGTTCCCAAATGATGAGTGTTTATCAAACCTATTTTTGCCGTAGCGGCAGTTAATTAAAATTAGCCATTTACTTAGGATCTTAAGATTATAGTAACAAGCGTCAGATGTGCTAGCTTTTATACTAACTTTATAAAAAGACACAACCGTTACATTTAAAACGAGGAACTTTTAAAATTTACATTTAAAACGAGGCACTCCTGTTTCCATCAGAAAAGGGGCAACTGATTGATCTTTTAATAAACGCGAAATATGGACTCAGGAATAACGTCTGCTCTTCCCGATCAAAAATCTTTGAGAGTATGACATTACTGCACCATAGTCTGCTCCAACGCAACTACTCCTCACTCATTTGTCTGTCTTCGTTTCTCCCACTTCTATAAGTCAAGAGACGTCATTTAACTCGGCCGTTGGAAAGAGCCTTAACCTTGTTCGCATACTGACCATGGGTTCATCGAACAGGGGAATGAAATATTTGTGGTTATGCGATTTCTAAAGCTTTCAGTGATTAACTTGCTATGAATTACTGTTAAATGATCTTATCACGCTTTTATTGAGAAGCAATTTTTAGATAGATGGTAAGAACTTATTTTTTCATTGTTGGATCCTAACTTAACATATTTCAGCGTAGCTATATCAGAATAAACGAAAAGCTGTTTTTCATTTTACATTCAGAGAAAATGTTATTCAACGACTTTTCGAATCAAAAATCTGAATATTGCTTAAAACCGCGCATGAGAGTCTTCCCATCTAAATTTGTAATGAAACAAAATTCAGTTAAGCAAATTTTCTGTTCTCTGAATCACAAAAACTGAGTATGTATATTTTAAAATTTAGGTAGAGGTAGGGGAACTTAGATGGTTCTAAAATCCTGACTAACTTAGTAAAATATAGCTCATTTCGGTGTGATACAGAATTCTACTCACTAAGTTCGAGATGGAAGCAGAATTTTCAAAATATTTTTTGAATTTGAAGAATTGGATTAATTCTAAATTATGAAATAAAGAGTAATATTTAGCGCTTATGAATAATGCGGTACTTTCAGTAGAACTAGTGTTATTGTGTAAAGCAGAGACAGGGCGGCTGCCAGAGGTGGTGGAACCGCCCTGGGGAGCAGAGGATTAAGGCAATTCAAGGCTATCTCCCTAAGGGGAAGGATGTCTTCGTGGAGGATTTTCAAAGGCCAACTGGCTTATACTTCCGTTACACATCCGGAAAATCACGAACATGCCCATGCTGCCAGTCTGTTCGCCAAAATTTGAGCCCTGGTCGATTTACAAGTGTTCATCGCTCATATCCACTCATAACCTCTGTAGCCACTACTACCAATTACTTTGGTCAATTGATCCTGCTTTTTAAGTGTTTCTTTCAATCCGAGAGTTAAAAGGTTATAAAGAACATAAGTGAGGCAGCATTTCTTGCTTACTAGATTCTAGCGCATACGAAGTGAGCTTAAATGGTATATTAAAGGAAGAAAAGGTGTTAACAATTTTCTGATTGACAATACATTACTTTTTGAGGATAGAAATAAGTATGACCATTATTAGCGTGTAGTTAAGAAGCTGTACAAGTGTTATCAAAATCCTCCATTATAATAAATGCTGATCCTTTAAAGTGTGTCATTTTTGCCATAGTTGTAAAAAGTAACATAGACAAAAGCCAGATGCTCTATTTTAAATTAAAACATTTCTGTATATTTTTTTTACTGAGGTTCCAGAGACATTAGGTTACTTCGATGCTGGAGAAGTGAGAAATGAGCAATGCCCTAGCCGGGATTCGAACCACGGACCTCTCGAATACGCGCCGATCGTATTGACTACTACATCACGAAGGCATGCGAAGAAGGCGAGAGAACTACCTTATATACTCTCTCTTTTAAAGGGGGACTGAGGATTAGGGGCCCCAAATGCCAAATCTTGGTGGTGGAGAATCATCATCCACCACCTTTTTTAGTTCGGGCCCCAGTGTAGAGTTATTAGATGTTTTTTGAAGCAGGAAAAGAGACAAATGAGCAATGCCTTCGCCTGGACGCGAACCACGGACCTCTCGAATACGCGTCGAGCCTGCTGACCACTACACCACGAAGGCATGCCAAGAAGGCGGGAGATATACCTTATAAGGTGACATCAAAGATGGAACAAAATGTAGAAAGGTAACAACAAATGAATTGGTTTTAACTTGGCTTGGATCTTTTTCATAATGGTGAGCTGCAAAAAAATATGGCTTAGTAATATTTTCCCTACTTTCCTTGACAGCTCATTGAAACTTTAAACTTTTAGACGATGTATTGAACACCCTTTTTTTCAAACAATAAATTCAAGCGTTTTCTTTCGGTGTACGATTTTTTTTAGTAAATCTTATTCTGATTATAATTTTAATTGATTGTAATACACTCACGTTTGTGAAAATTGCAACACCATGAAGGACTTACGCGAGTGAGCTGAAATTTTCAGGAAATGCAAAGTAGCGCATGATATGCAAATGATTAGAATTGCAAATCCGTAGCGCATGCGTATGCTGAGCAGCGCCCTCTGAACGGCTGATGGATCCGAATAAATAGACGGCTATAGCGAGGCGTGTATGGTTATCGGTGGTTATCTGCTAGTGGTAAACGTTAACTCAATCTGTACTTATGCCTCGTCGACGAAAGAGAGCGAGATTTGAACAACTTACAGAGTTTGAACGAGGGAGAATCATCGGCCTTCGTGAAGCTGGATTGTCGTATCGTGCAGTAGCCTCTCGTGTGCAGCGTAACAGCAGCACAGTGATGCGCGTTTGGAAGCAGTGGACGGACGAGTGTCGGACAACTCGGAAATCCGGGAGTGGACCCCGAAATGTGACGTCAGCTCGCGATGATAGACACCTGGTCCGCATGGCGCGGACGGACCGTACAGCTTCCTCTAGACAATTGGCAGCACTGTGGTCAATAGCTACAGGTGTTTCATTGTGTGCTTCATCAATTCGTAGACGTCTGCTGCAGTGTGGACTGCGCGCACGGACTCCTTTATACAGGATCCCCCTAACGCACGACCATCGCCGCCTGCGGCTACAATGGGCCAATCAGCATAGAGACTGGCGTGCTGATTGGCAGCATGTCGTGTTTTCTGACGAATCCCGCTTTAATTTGTGGTACCATGATGGCCGCATTCGTGTCAGACGCTATGCCGGTGAACGCCACCTTCCGGAGTGCATTATCGAACGCCACAGTGGACGAACACCCGGAGTTATGGTCTGGGGCGCCATAGCATATCATAGACGATCTCAATTGCTACGAATTGTGGGCAATCTGAACAGCAACCGGTATATCCGTGAAGTTCTACAGCCCGAAGCTGTTCCCTTCCTTCAAAGCTTGCCAGGCGCTGTATTTCAACAGGACAATGCCCGCCCTCATACTGCTCGGATTGTTAAATCCTTCTTTGCAGCGCAGCAGGTACAGCTTCTTCCTTGGCCTGCGTGTTCCCCGGATATGTCGCCAATTGAACATGTGTGGGATGTCATTGGTCGGCGTCTTGCTCGTGATCCTCGTCCTGTTGCGTCTGCAGACGAACTTTGGGTACGCGTACAAACGATATGGAATGCTCTTCCTCAGTCAGACATTCAAACTTTGTTTGACTCCATGCCACGTCGTGTAGCAGCACTTATTGCGGCGCGTGGTGGCCACACAAAATACTGATTCTGATCTCTTGTTCTTGTTTGTTTGCTTTGAACATTTAATCATTTATTTGTACCACTACCACTCAACTGTGTATTAAATTGCATTCAATTATGACGATTCCTTCTTGGTGTTGCAATTTTCACAAACGTGAGTGTAGAAGCAAACTGAAAATGAAAGACGACGAAGTTTCTTTACAATAATACAAGTAAGCCTAAAATTAGGAACATAAGTAAACTTAATTTGATTTAGATTTTGACTAAAACTCTGTCGATTCTTAGACACAGATTCCAGTTTTTCTTTCTTTGGAAACACATACTAACTCTGCATGCCACGAATATCTTCACATCCCCCCACCAATGGCTGAGCGGTAAAGGCCGCTGCTGGTTTAGTCGAGTTCGAACCAAAGCAAACGAGACGGCAAAGTGGTCCCTTTTCGTGAATTTCCCCATGAATAACATGAATAGGAGCCAGTTTGCCTTAAAAAGGTCCTCCACGAAAGCGTCCCTCGTCATAGGCAGATAGCCCTCGTGTGCATTGCCATAATCGGTTAATCTAATTTAACATAATATCGCAGAGCAGTGCAGCGTTTCGGGCTGATTGACAGGTAGTGTCAATTAGGATCAATCACATGAAGCAGTTACGACCGGGGTTCCTCACTGAGGAGAAAGAAAGGCTGGGGGAAAAGAGAGGTATCCAGTGAAGTCTAGTCATGAGAGAAAATTTTTTCTGAAACTGTAAGTTCAAGCCAGGTAGAAACTGTTTAAAAACGCAGATTACAAGTTGAAATTAATTAAACGAACCCATGGCTTGGTCGCATAGGTACACTAAAATAGATGGGAGAAAGATAAATACTATATGTAAAAACGCACGAATTGGAAAGAAAGTAATTTCAAAATGAGACAAAGTATATGCATGTTTTAACTAATGCAAATTGAGAAGATAGTCGCGAAACCCATGTTTCGGTCTCCGTCTCTAGTTAGAACGTGAAATGGGTAACAAGCGTCTAGACCCCAAACCTCACTTTTGCTCATCGCCCGGGTTTCGGAATGACAGAGGAAAAAAGGGAATTTTGTCCAAGCGCTCACAAATGCTCATGTTGTATTTCATCCAAGCGCTCACAATTGCTCACGTTCGAAGACCACGTGCTTATGTTCCTATCGCTTTAAATGCTAACGAATGTGTGTTAATGGTGCTATATTTACTTAGCTTAGTTTTCTTAAAAATAAACTGGCTAATTTTATTCTGTATATTGTGTAAGATTAAATGTGTATAAAATTTCCATTTGTAATTTGTGCAAAAGTGTGTCTGAATGCAAATATCCAATATGAGCAGGCGATCCCATGCCAGCAGGCTAATTAATTTTAATTAATTAATTGTTAATTACATTAATTTAAATCTCATCTCTATAATGGGTAAATAAGGGCATTATCGGATTTTTCTATGAGGAAAATGAAGAGTTTTGCTTTTCATTAGTAGCTTTGATTTATGAATGTAAAAACCCTTCTTTGTATGAGATTGAAACTTTTTCAAAGCTATACAAGCATTTATTTTATTTAATATTTTTCTTATCTTACGCTTATTATCTTCTAATTCATTCAACTAATTGACGACTTTGTAAATTGGCAAAAATTGTGTGACTAACTTTAAGGCTCATAGGTAATGTTCTGTTCTTGAATAAACAGGAAATTGAGTGTGAAAAAAGAATACCCTTTATGGCTGTTATTTACATTTTAAGAGCAGGTAGGTACTGTTCTGTGAAATGACAATTAAATAAACCATGGACCGTTTTATTATTTCAGAAGACACGTTAGTATTTTCTGAAGACATATTCACATTAATTTCAAACACACACGATACGCTATAGACCAGGGCTTCTTAAACTATGGGTCGCGACCCCATTTGGGGTCGCGAGAGATTTTAATGTCAAATATTTATATATAATATATATATACCATTTTATAACATCACTAGAGTTGGCGGAATACAGTGGACTTGCAGCGTCTAGACACGCGCATTTGTTGAAGGTTTTGAGCTATCTCCACCGACAGCAGTAAACGATCGATGATCGCTATTATTATACTGTGGCTATACATTGTTAGTGCGTTTGGTAGGTATCATACATGTTGAATAAACCGCGCGCCGCTGACTTCCCACAAGGGAGGAATGCGCGCGCGTACACACGTGCAACCTGCAGCTAAACAATGATTCAATACACGCGCTGGCAAATACGCATTAACCAAACCGGTCTGTGGGGCTCTTATAAAAAAGCGTGCATAAATACTTGTAAAACCCGTTGAAAAATTTGTGAATTTTATATATTTAATATGTTATTGTTATATATTTATTGTATTTTAGGATCAAAATAATTTTTGGCCATGGATAAATGGCTGAACTTAAATAAGAATGGTAATGACGCAGATGATAATGCTACAAACTCTTCTCAGGCAGGACAAAGTATTGGAAAACAGGCATCTAATGTGCGAAAAAGAAAATATGATGAGTCTTTTCTTCAATTTGGCTTTACATTTCAAAATTGTGAGGGTAATGAACAACCTCTTTGTTTGATCTGCAATGAATTATTGGCTTCGGAGAGTATGAAACCATCAAAATTAAAAAGACATCTTGAATCAAAGCATGTTTCGTATGTCAATAAACCAAAAGAATATTTTGAAAGACTGTATAAATCCTTAAATAAAGAAAAGAAAATCTTTGAAAAACTTATAACTGTTAATGAAAAATATTTACTAGCGTCATATGAAGTTTCATACTGTATTGCTAAAAATAAAAAGCCGTTCACCATTGGAGAAGATCTTGTGTTACCTGCTGCTATTAAAATGGTAGAAATACTACATGGAAGAAAATATGGCGATGATATTCGAAAAATTCCTTTGTCGAACGACACTGTCTCGAATAGAATTTCTGATATTAACAAGGATCAATTAATACAACTTATTACAAGAATTAAAGAAAGCCCAAAATTTTCAATTCAGTTGGACGAAACAACTGATTTTACTAAATTGGCTCAGTTGTTAGTATATGTCAGGTACGTTTATAAAGAAAGCGTGGAGGAAGAATTGTTATTTTGTCGTCCTATGGAAGACCATACTACAGGGAAAGACATATATTGTAAAGTTGACGAATTTTTAAAAGCAGAAGGTTTAGAATGGAAAAATTGCTGTGGAATATGCACAGATGGTGCAAGAGCGATGACGGGCAAAAATATTGGTTTTAAATCATTTTTTCAAGCTGCTCATTATGATCATATAACTTTTACTCACTGCCTTATTCACCGAGAGGCTCTTGCAGCAAAAAAATTAGCACCAGAATTGAACGATGTGCTTCAGGATGCTGTTAAGATCATAAATTTTATTAAGAGCCACGCCCTTAACAGTCGCTTATTTTCAAATCTCTGTAAGGATACGGATTCCAACTACACAACTTTGTTATTACATGCAGAAGTAAGATGGTTGTCAAGAGGTCAAAGTTTAAGAAGATTATTGTTATTAAAGGACGAGATCGAAATATTTTTAACCGAACGAAAATGTGAACTTGCTGCTTTTTTTCAAAATGACTTATGGCTATCCAAGCTGTGTTATTTGTCAGATATTTTTGCGAAGTTAAACGATCTCAACTTGTCTCTTCAAGGAAAATATTGCGATATATTTACTTCAAATGATAAAATTGAAAGTTTTATTAAAAAGATCAACATTTGGAAAAGTAGGGTCGAAAAAAATTCGTTCGAAATGTTTTCCAGTGTCGACAATTTTGTAATCGAGAAAATTCATTGTAAAACTTTTATTGCAAAAATTATTGTAGATCACTTAAAAGCGCTAGAAATACAGTTCCGGACATATTTTAAATTAAATATTGATTTCCAAAAAATAGTTTGGATTCAAAAGCCGTTTTGGATTGGCTTAAGTGAGATTGATCACCTGCCACTTAAAGCTCAAGAGGAATTTGCTGAGCTTTCGAGTGACTCAAACTTAAAACTACAATTTCAAAAAAAGCCCTTGACTGAATTCTGGATCGGAACTAGAACTGAATTTCCCACAATCGCTGATATGGCGTTAAATGTACTTCTGCCATTCAACACCACATATTTATGTGAAGTTACTTTCTCAGCTTTAACACATATTAAATCCCAATATCGTTCAGCGTTAAAAAATGTTGAAGAGGTCTTACGTCCAGCAGTTTCAAACATTCCACCAAGATTTGATTTGTTATGCAATAAAAAACAGGCACATCCATCTCATTAAATTTTTTACTTATACTTTAATTTAATACTTACCACGCAACTACTTGAATATATTCGAGAGAATTAAGACGGTCAGAATCCACTTTTATTTTTGAAACTATAATAAATACAATTTTATAATTTTTTGTACAATTTTTAATTTTAGATTTTTGTATGTTTCAAAACGAATTCTAAACTTATATATTTTCATATGTATATGTATATTGTTACCTAATAAATAAATCATCAAAAAATATTAATTTATTTTTCTTTTATATTTGTATGGGGTCGTCAAGAAACTCGCAATCATAAATGGGGTCGTGAATGACAAAAGTTTAAGAAGCCCTGCTATAGACTAAAATTCTCTATACTCAAAATTCCTTTTCCCTTCTTCATTTCCCAGAGAAGGGATAAAACCGGTTATGAGCAAAAGTGAGGTTTGGTGTCTAGACGCTTGTGAATGGGTATAGAAAGTAACCAGCGGAGTAAAGAACACGCAAATCTAGCGCCATCTTTCGAGGAAAATAGTGATGAAACGTGGAAAACTAACATACAGTAATACCAAAGAATTTAAATTGGGAAAACCTCCTGTACCTCCCATTCATATTCTTCGGTAGCACTTCCTGTAATAACGGATCCCTCCGAAATAAGGGAAACCTATATTTCAGGTACAATTCTGTTTGTCCCGGTGCCTTTGAATAGGGATCTCAATTTTATTTATCTCTTCTTAAAGGACACTGGAGGAAAAAAAAAAAAAAAAAAAGCTTAAAAAATGAAAAAGAAAAAGTAAATAAAAATAGAAATATTCTTTGTTAGTAATCTTCTGAAGTTTCTTCGCATCCATGGAGCGGTGCTTGGTACACCAGGGTAAGTGAGCGACAAAGCTCTATCCCTTGTGGAACAGTTTAAGAATTGCGAATAGTATGATGAAAGATATCTAAAGTATTTTTTATAATAAAATTTTTAAAGTGAATAATTAATAATTTAGAATTCATATTTAACCCAGAAGTTAGAGAATGCTAACACTGAAGTCTTAAGCGATGTCAAATGAATGCAGGCCAGAAGTCGTCGAGCTGATGAGCTTGTGGATAAAGGCAAGATTAGGCGAACACTGGTAATTTGAACCCGATAAGTAAGATATAAATACTATGAACGTAAGGGAATAAAAAGAATGCATAGAAAATACAATAAGAGAAGGTTAACATAAACCGTAAAGGCATTCTAATAAATATTACACAATATGTACATTCAGTTGGGCCATGGGCCTGTTAATATTTGCTAGGTCATTGTAGTCATAACTGCAAATCTTAATGGCCGGGTTGTTAATTGTTTTTGTCTTTCATGAAAGTTTATAATAATGTTTAAGCTTATCATAATGTTTAAGCTTATAATAATGTTTAAGCTTATAAAGTTTACAATAACGTGAGCGTAGGCGCTACATACCCAGTTCTTCATGAATTCTATTGCTGCGGATATACCACTCCGCTTTAACATTTTGCCTGAGAACAGAATTTTGGCAAGTCTGTAATTTTTTCCTATTATATTTTTTGGTATAGGCCCAAACTGGACTAGCATAACATCGTAATGGACGGAGAACGGGCTTATAAATGAGTAACTTGTTGTCAATAGATAAAACACTGTTTCGAACAATTAAGGGGTATAGTTTAGCTTTACGAAGTCGAAATATTTGGATAATAGATGTAATGTGTGGGGCCCATGTAAGAGTTTTATTGAGGATCACCCCAAGATCAGGGACCTCCTTGACCCAGGGAATAGGGCTATCACTGAAGATGAGATTTTTCTTGAATTTGCTTTTTTTGGTGAACATAAAAAGCAATGCAACGTTTTTTTATCCACGTTGACTTGAATTTTCTATTTCGTAAGCCAAGTCTAATGTATGGATGTAGTGTGGGTCCAAGTAAGAACCCTTGTGGAACGGCAGCCTGTATGGCATGGTTTGTGGAGTTTGTCAAAATCAACGGTAATGCTCAAATGCAAGAATATTTAAAAATCGATGAAAACTTGTATACTGAAGACACCAAAAACGACATAAAATTTTTCATTTCAGTAGCAACTGATGATGTGAGCTTTAATAAAAATAACTTGGAAAACATTGAGAAAGACAAAGAGCCAGAGGAAAAGTGTGACATATACAGATGCCTTAAAATAAACCTCCCAATTAAAAACTTCTTGATAACTATTGGTCATAGTGAAGGACTGAAGATTATCAGTGACTTTAAAATCCTCGAGGGAAAAAAATGCTCGCAGTGCACAGACTTTTGAACGAACCCATGTAACGGATTATTTTCGATACACTTCTGTAAGTATAAAATTCTATTGTTCATTTCATATATTTTTGCAATAATTAAACATTTTTATTAAAAATTTTGATTTTCCATTAACTTAAAAAAAAAAAACCTGTGACTATGTTACATGTTTATTTGTAATTTAAGTTTGATATAACTTGAACTTCTAATTAAATTACATATTTTAGTATACACCTTCTGAAGGAGGGACACCTCTATTTTAAGGGACAAAATGTCTGGTCTGGTGGGTGTCTCTTATTGGGAAGTACTACTATATTAATATTTTGAAAGCATTAAAAAGGACTGTATTAGGATTAAAATTATTAACTAAAGAAGATAATTTGGTAATTTTCCGTTAAACAGACACTAACTGACGTGTGTCACACACGCTGACGTCTCTTTAACGGAAAAGTATCATACATTTTTATGAATGTGAAAGGCTCAAAAAAGCGCAGTTTACCAAATGAAGAAGCTTTATAAATAATTTTTACAGGCTCAAAGTCAAAATTGTGACTAAGTGTCCAGTTATCATTAGGTTGAAAGATTTGTTCGCGTGCTCTGCCTTTTGCTTTTTATATAAAAACTGCTGTCGCTTTTCCTTTCTGCAAAATTTTATTTTGCTTCTGAAGAACAGTGATCCGTGTCTGATCGCCATGGATATCGATAAAGTTCTATTCAAAATCTACACCAAGCTAAGGTTGCTCTTTTGCCTAATTTTAAAGTTTGCTTGCGAAATTTTAAAGCCTGTTTCCCTTCCATTTGAATACAAAAGCATTTTCGTTGATGTAAAGGATAACTCGGTGACTTGTTAAATTACTGTATTATTCTTCATACTAATGAAATTTGTGTAATTGGCGTGAAAATTATAGTGTAAATTTGTGTGAAAATGAATTTTTTATCAATTTCAGAAAATGAGAGATGGGAAAGAACTTTGTCCGGAGACACTGAAATTCGATATAAGAAAATTATTTGAGAAACTGAAATTCGATATACAAAAATTATTTAAAATACGTATGTTGTCAACTTATGAAAGTTTTTGTAGAAAAAAATTAATTGTTAGTTTTCTCACACAATTAATTTGGGTACCAACATAGGAAAACAAAGTTGATCCTAATGATTTAAATAACTCATGAGACGCAAACTGGATTCTTCAGCTACGTTGTACTTTTTCCAGTGACAGTTACAAATCAACATATTTATATTGTCGTTGACAAGGCATCAGTTTTATGAGATACACCATAAACTAAACACCACGCACTGTTAATGTATAGTTTAAAACAGTATTGAATTGTATTATTTTAGAGGTATTATTACGTACTTATGCTACTATGACATGATATATATATATATATACTGAACTACAGAAAATGTTACTTGACAACCAAAATCAACTAAATTACTTTGTGGTCCGTCAGTTAGCTATAATTGCCGCGGTATATATTACTTTATTTTAAATTTGCTCATAAACTGTTGCTCATAATACATTCGATTTGTAATGCTATACTGAAATACATAGCTATAAGAAACTTCAGTCATATTTCAAGGCTCAGTAAAAAGAAATTAACTTCTTGAATGTTTGGTTGTGGCTTTAGAACAACAAAGTTTGCTGTCTTGATAACCCAAGGTGGGCAAATGATTTTAACTCCGGGCTAAAAATGCATTATTAAGTGCATCACGCGACATTTTGCAATGTAATGTATTTCTCCCGTCTTCTTAGCATGCCTTCGTGGTGTAACGGCCAGCACACTCGGCGCGTATTCGATAGGTCCGAGGTTCGAGTCCCGGCGAGAACATTCCTCATTTCTTCTCTTTCCTGCTTCAAAAATATCCTAATATCTCTACTGTAGCGCTCAAACTAAAAAAGGTGGTAGATGATGATTCTCCACCACCAGGATTTGGTGATTGGTTCCCCTAATCCCCAATCGCCCTTTAAAAGGGGGAGTATATAAGTTATTTCTCCCGCCTTCTTAGCATGCCCTCGGGGTGTAATGGCCAGCACATTCGGGCGCGTATTCGAGAGGTCCAAGGTTCGAGTCCCGGCGAGGGCATTCTTCATTTTTCATGTCTCCTGCTTCGAAATAACCTAATGGCTCTACAGTGGCACCCGAACTAAAAATGATAGTGGATGATGATTCTCCACCACCAGGATTTAGCAAGTGGTTCCCCTAATCCCCAGTCGCCCTTTAAATGGGGGAGTATATAAGGTATTTCTCTCGCCTTCCTAGCATGCCTTCGTGTAGTAATGGTCAGCACACTCGGCGGGTATTCGAGAAGTCCGAGGTTCGAGTTCCGGCAGGGCATTGCTCATTTTTCATGTCTCCTGCTTTAAAATAACCTAAAGACTCTACAGTGATGCCTCTTTTGTTTGCAAGACGCGATTAGGGGCGGGGGGGAAGGAGGTACCCCCTCGATCGAAATTTTCAAAAAAATTTAAATTACAATTAAAAAAAATTACAATTTAAAAAAATTACAAATAAGGCAAAAATGGGAGCTCTTCTATCAGATGATTTATATATATATACCGTTTCATTTTCAAATAGAAATTTAAAGATGAAATTCTCTTTTCTTAAGCTCCCTTTTCAGATGAACTTTTCTATCTCAACAATATTAATATTTTTTGTTTAATTTTTGAACTAAGGCGGCTAGAAATCATAGGACTACTTTCTTTGGGGGACGCACACGTTTTCTAGCGTATCTAGTGTTCTCACCTTAGGTTGATCACTAGTATTGTCACGCGTATATATGCGGATACACACTATAACACAAAAGATGTGCCCTCGTGCAGCTGATTTCAGTAATTTGCATACAAAATCGGGTAGGAAAGAGATGAAAATGTCGTTACACAGGACTTCTTAACAGGCGGGATTAAGCAATTAAAAGGACTATATTTGACTCGTGGGCCGGCTTTTTCTCAACTTTGTGATAACCCTTCTAAAAATAATATTGCCAAGGTAGTGAATCTCTGAACAGTTCATAAGTTGATATTGGTTAAAATACACTCATGGACAAAAAAATTAGCGCACCAAGAAGGAGTCGTCAAAATGAAACGAAACTTTACATACGTAATGACTACTTTGATACAAGTAAATGATAAGAAAATCAAAGAAAAAGGATTATTTATTTCAGAGAAAAAGGCAAAAGAACGGAGGAGTTAATACTCCGTTGGACCCCCTCTAGCGCGAATGCACGATGCGATACGATCGGGCATTGAGTCATACAAGTTCTGTATGATGTCTTGAGACATTTCGTTCCATATTTGCTGTAACCTTGCCTCTAGTTCGTTCAAACTCGTGGAAGACCCAACTCGTCATCCCAAATGATCCCAGGTATGCTCGATTGGAGACAAATCTGGGGTTCGGGCAGGCCAAGGAAGGGTAGTAACAGTGCGGAGACAGTCTTGTGACACCCTTGCCATATGAGTCCAAGCATTGTCTTGTTGAAAAATGGCTTCTGAGAGCCGTTGCATGAGTGGCAACACATGTGGTTGCAAGACTTCATTAACATATCGCTGGGCTGCCATGGTGCCACGGAACAATACTAGGGAAGACCATGTATTGTAAGCAATGGCACCCCATACCATCACACCGGCTGTGGGAGCGATGTGTTGCTGTACAGCAAAGGCAGGATTGAGGCGTTCACCACGGGCTCTCCACACACGAACACGATTGTCATCACTGCCGAGATTTAATCTGGATTCGTCGCTAAAGACGACCTGGTTCCATTCCGCTGCAGTCCAGTTTCCTCGTTAAACAAGGTTAATACTGATAACGATCTTAAAAAGAATTGTAAAAATTTGAGTGAATTCTAAAATATTGATTTTAATTGAGCAGAACTCTATGTCGATATATGTGCGAAAAATTTTAAGATGCAAAAGTTTTAGTGGAACGCTTATATCTGAATAACCCCCAAAGCTATAATTTTCGTTTATAGCTTATTTGATAGTTAAAGAAGACCATTACAAAACACACACACACACAAAACTGAAAATTGGAATTGCGGTTGAGCCACAAGCTACAGGCGAGAATGGGTCCGGACACAAGGGCTGTTTACACGGACTATTCGGTATCATCCGAAATCCACAACTGTACAACTGAAGAACTCTCTGGCGTCCAAGGAGCGCTGTGTCGGGAGTCTAATAGAAACATTTAACTATACACGGCCATACGGGAACAAGGTATAAGACAACAGTTTCATACAAGGCGCTGTTACACTGATACTGTATATTGATAATACTGTTACAATGATAATGCTGTTACACTGATAATGCTGTTATACTGATACTGTACTCTGAAATTTGAGAATTTTGCACTGATATTTAAACACTCTACACCAGAGATGGGCAAACGTTTTCGTTTGCGGGCCAAAAATCGAAAAAAAAAAACGTTCGGCGGGCCAAGGTAAATTTTTTCTAAAATTTTAAAAACGTATACAAATATTACAATTTAAATATGTTAATGAGAAGAATGAAATTGCGCTTTCATTTTTAAAAGTTTCTTATATTGAGGTTCGACGTGCGATGTACTGATTCTGAGGAACGAGGCTAACTGCTCATCTGTCACTCTACTTCTTAAAGAATTCTTTCTAAGGTTCATTGTTGAAAACACTTGTTCACATATATAAGATGAAGCAAACATAGCACTGATTTTCTGGGCGTGAGATATTAAATTCGGGAAACTCACTTTCGATAATGATGTTATATTCTTTGAAGACTGCTACAGCTTCATTGCAGATGAGACACACTGGTTCATCTTTTACAACTGTAAAAAATATTTCTAGGTCCATTCATCATTAAAAGCACGGCATTCTAAATCAACTTTACGTTTTTTATTAGACATTTTGGGGTTGAAATATTTTACGAATAACCCAAACATTCTAAATAACTTTACGTTTTTTAGTAGACATTTTGGGGTTGAAATATTTTACGAATAACCCAAACAAGCACTAGCTACGCTATACTTTTAACAATTTCACCACTATTCACAATGATGCTATATGTCCGCAATCTTTCCATACGCAATCAATAATACTAGAACTCGCGACAAAAGAAAAGAGGCTGGAGCTTAAAATGCGCAGTCTGCCAAATGTGAGGTCTGATTTCCTTATATTGGTTGGCATACGTCTTCTCCCCGAAAAACAGATAACGATTCTTGGCGCCAATCTACAGCATAACTACCAAAGTACTTCCGTGTTTAACACTTTACCGATTGAAAGCTGTTTGTGCTTGCTATTTCCGTCGATTTATGTTTTGTAAAACAAAAATAGAGACAGTAAAAAGATCATCAATCCTTTGAACAAAAGGAAGAAAAAAAGTAATATTTAAACAAAGTAGGAAAGGAGATGGAGATATAATATTTATGTATTTCTTTTAATTTGCCTCGGACCGGCAAATTAAGATTCTATCCGCGGGCCGGATACAGTCTTCCGACGGGCCGGATTTGGCCCGCGGGCCGTAGTTTGCCCATCCCTGCTCTACACTGATATCTGAACATTGATATTTAGATATTTCATACTGATTTTGTTCTGAGACATAAAAATTCCTCACTGTTCCTCATTTACAAACATAATTTGCCTTGGTGAGTTTTACGCGCACATAGGTTTAGACATTGTGAATACACTAATACAAAACATCCAATTTACACTGATGCATACATCGTTGCACATCCATAATCATATTACAAAGATTTTTTACAATGACATTTAAACGCTTTATACTGAACTTACTATAAAGCACATAAAAATTCTACACTGGTACGTATATTTAAATATTTGTTATATCTGGCGTATTTTGTCGGCACTTAGGTTTAGACACGAAGGATAAACTTATACGTAAAAATCTGTTTCACACTGATGCGTAGCATGCATAAGCATTTGGGCATATGGGTTTAGACACTGAGGATACATTGATACGTTCGTAGTAGTATATATATAAACGTTTTACACTGATAAGTTAAACATTTTATGCTGATTTTATTCTGATATAAAACAAATTCTACGCTGATGCGTATATTTAAACATAAATTACACGGGTGCATTTCATGCGCATGTATAGCTTTAGACACCGAGGATACACTTATACGAAAACGTCTATTTTACAACTGTTGCGTATACATGAACATTTTGAACTGATATTTACACACAATATTTTGATGGCGCTACAAGCAAAGAACGTCTAAAGAGGGCGCTGGCCCACTAGCGGCCGCGCGGTAAAGTTGTTGAAATCTGGTAGTTTGGTCCAGGATTCGAATCCCGGCGAACGGACTGGCTGCATGACTTTTTTGGGGGGTTTTCCCCATCTATAACGTGTATATGAGCAAGTTCCCTTAAAACGTCCTCTACGAAGGCATCCTTAGCAAGATAGCCCCTGAGTGTTTAGTCAAATAAACAAAACCAATCTTAGGCGCGCATGCACGAGCGCGCATACGAGTTTGGTAACAAAACCGTTCAGTTCTAAGTTGGAGTCAACGACGAGCGGCTGTGGAAGCGACGTATTGATTCTGCTTGTACAAAATTAAATATAAAATGCCGAAAAATAAAGATGCACTAAGAATGCAGCACAAGAGACAAGCAGAAAAAAAATTAGAGAAAGATTTATTGAAAAAAGACAATAAAGAACTTTTAACTGTAAAAAGGTTAGGTTATGTTATTCAATAATGGCAAAGCACACGAGGGCTATCTGCCTAAAGGAGAGATGCCTTCGTGGAGGACTTTTTAAGGGAAATTGGCTCGTATACACATGGGGAAAACCACGAAAACGCCCATGCAGCCAGCCCGTTCGCGGGATTCGAACCTCAGACCGAACTACCAGTGTTCAGCGTCTTTACCGCTCGGCCGCTGGTGGGCCTAACTGTAAAAAGGAAAGAAAACAACAAGCGTATTATGAAACAATGAGATGGAAATAAAATTGGCTGAATTTGCTAGTTTTCAAATAAATCCAGGTGCTTCAACTTCTTCTACTGTTGCCAATACAGTAGGTGGGTGCACCTTAACCGGTTTATAGTGGAGAGATTCTTCAAATGTGTCTGTCAAATAACAAAACTGAGCAGTTGTGTAAACAATATTTTGTCAAAAAAGGAATTGTGAGATATTTACAATGTTAGAGACACATTGTGGTTTATGAAAAGTGTAACATAAACCAGTAAAAATAGAGAATCTTTATCTTTTGTACGGGAGTCGACAAGGCTATAGCAATGGTTATTATGGCAGATTTTAATATCGAGGTAAAAAGAAATGAGAAAGCTTTCAGTTTTATGAAACAGCACTTTATTCTCAACACGGTATCAACCGATTATCCAATTACTTTAGCTCATTCATATGTAGATCTTACTTTCACGAGAAACATCACCGCCGAACTATTGAATTATGTTTGTTATTTTCTGTATTATAGACCAATTTTACATAAAGTTTTAACTACTCCACGTTGTATTCAGGAATAATGTTAAGAAATAAATAATTAATATATTACTATTAGTTTCATATTATTTTCCCACAATTTTCCCTAAACATTCATTCTTTATAGTAACAAAATGACATGTAAAATATACAAAACGAACACTTAATCAATAAAATACAAATTAAGAAACATTAAGCATCTTAGGAACTAGTCATACCCATTACTACCAGCGGCCGTTTGGAACAAATGTAATGACCGGACAGCTTCCGGCCAATTTTTTTTAAATTTATTCTTCGCTTCACTGTTACAGAGTTAAAACATCTGAGAACTATGTATGCTACGGATGAGAGAAATGTAACTTGTTTTCTGTTAACGAGGCACCAGTTGCCCAATGTGCGTCAGCCCCAAATGGAGTAGCCTTTTTATATCGAGTCAGCAACAGCTGTGCAATGATGCCGTTGCGAAAGAAACGCGAATAATGAACATCCAGTACAGCAGTTTTCGAGTCCAAGACTTGCTTTTGTGTTAAAATGCAAATAATAATTCTTCGCCCAATTCGTGGTCGATGCTGGATTTATGCAATTCTCTGTTGTTTTTATAAGCGAAAATATCAGAGAATTGACCAAATTTGGCATCGCGCAAAGTCTTATAATTTCGCATGCTTTACAATACGCATTATATATAAAATAGTTATTCTTTTCATGAAGCTTTATATAACACAGGATTGCCGCCATTTGTTATGATATATATATGGACTTAAGAAATGCATATTAACAAGCTACACGCATTTTATTTCTGGAACTAGGTTTTTCGAAGAAATATATACATCAATGGTGTGTGCATATAATATTCATATTCAATTAATTAAATTCATTAATATAATATAATTTCTAATATGAAATAATAATTTCAAATATTAATTATCCTAATTTTTCATAATCTAAGTCATTAATATTTATAAAAAAATAATAAATATTTATCATTTGAATACATGAAGTTAATATTAGAAAATACCTTTTCTTCACTCAGTACTTGGTTATAAAAAATAACTAAATTTTTATCATTCTTTTTAAAAATTTAATTTTGTAAGCATAACTATATATGTCCTTTTGATGTATCCGCTGCTTTTGAAAACATACTTTTCAAATCCCGAAAAAGAAATTTATAGCTCTGCTGCAAGTTAAAAATAAAATTTCTTATACAAAAGAACAAAATAACTAAATAAAAAAAAATTGAGGGGGGGGGGTCAGAAGTGGTACTGTGTCTGATCGTCCTCGAAATCGATAAACTTTTATTCAAAGTCTACGTCAACTAAGGTCGTCTTTTTGGATATTTTTAAAGTCTGATTATGGTCGAAAATTTTTCGAAGTGAGTAAATATGAACCAGTATATTTTTCCTTAGAAGAAAAGGAGGTCTTCCACTAAGCTGATTTCTAAATTTTCTTTCCATGGCGCAAAAGAATAGTAGACCGAATTATAATTTACGACGTACATGCTTGCATAATAGAGCAGAGAAACTTTAATTTATTTATTAATGTAATTTATTTATCTCTTTTACTAATTTGATCAGTTTTTATATAAAAAAGGAAAATTACTTCTTAATTGATTTTATTTATTAGATTTCGAATATACTTTTGATCACCAGATGACAGCACTAATCATAAACTTCGGATATAAATTATATTGAAGCTTACCTATCATAACACGGACTAGAGAAAAGTTTCATGATTATCGCGAAATTTCATAATAAACACTAGCTATAAACTATAGGAAAAATGTAAAAATAAATAAATAAAAGAAAGACTTTAACAGTGAGAGCAGCTGTAACCTTGACAGCTGTTTCAGCACAGCTGTGCCGGCAATGTGTCTGCAGACTTTACGTCTGTCGAAGCAGTTGCCAAGCATGTTGCTTTTATTATTATTCAGCTATCTCTGGAATTGTAACAGTTTTAGCAGATGCGAAATTCCCCCCTTCTTAATTCAATGACTGTGTCAATGCGTAAGTGCATAGTGCCTGGGGTTTTCCCGCTTCCGATAAAGAATAGCAACTGAAACAGGAAGTACTCTTTCATTTCTCTACGTCTTAAGGTGCTTTTATGTTATAAAATATATTTAACACAGTTATGAATATTAAGGACAGGTTATATTGAAAATATATTTATAAAATAATATAATTATTTAAATTATTACGTAAATTAAAGTATGAAAATATTTGAGTACTGTTTTGTTATCAGGACGGATTCAGATATCGTCCAAAGCTGACGATTTGGCGAAAAATTCGAAGCATAAAAATAATCGCCAAAATTTTTGTGATACGGTTAAGCGGAAGAAAAATCCAAGGGAAAAAAATAACATAGTAGATATTCGAAAAATTAAGAACTTTTAATGTAAATTAAACAACTTCCCAAAGAAATCAAAGAGGAAAAAAAAAAAAAAAAAAGTTATCGAACCATAAGATTAACGCGCAGTCACAAAGCTAACAGCTATTTCCGGTTTGGGCTAAATCGGGAATAAAATGGTCAATGCTATTTTGGCCCATCACCGACCATGCCACAATTTTTTTTTTTTTTCAACATTTAAAAGACTGTAAAACTACATTTTGAAAACGACTAATAATTTTAAACAACGCGTTTTTAATATATTTGCTTCATGAAAAACGCGTGTCTACGTGGAGTTCAATACTACTTCATTTTACATTAATTTATTAAATTATTGTGTTTATAACTAATCGGTATTTTAACATAAATAATATCTCACGAAACGATAGAAATTAATATGGGAGTAAAATTCTCGAGCAAAGGTGGTAAAAGGACAGATCAAGTAGGTCCGAATCTACCCATAATTCACGAACCTTTAGTAGGGGGCTAATTAACGTTTCTGTTCCTATTGGATACCTTTAGCGCAGTCGTCATGTTTTTCTTAGAAAATGAAAAGGAAGAATCTTCCAAGAATAAGGATTATCAACGCAACTTGCTCTTTGTAAAACGTAAAACCTCCCATTCTTCCTTTAGAAACTTTACTTTGAATAATTTTCTTTTGCACACAGTTTATACATAATTTTCTCATGAAAGAGGCTCCATAAAGAATAAAATTAAATGCGTATTTGAAATTCCCTTTTTCTTGAATTTCAAAACTCATTTTACTTCTTTCTTTCGTAACTTTAAACATTATAGAGCATTTTTAAATTGTCAAAGAAAGAAGTTAAACTAACTAACTACGCGAATAATAGTCTCTGCCCGCAAAATCATACACGGCATATGTTTTCCTTTTCCTCCAATATTAAGATGGTGCTATCTTGCTATTTTCAGAATACGTGCTGTGTTGCCACAAATCTGTCTGGTTTCGGAAGAATAACTGTTTCAGTTTTTCTGCTGGTTTTATCATCGAAAGAAAGACGCGCTATTTTTTCCTCCTTCTCTCAAAAACTTTTAGATTGTACGTTTTCACCTAAAAAAGGCATCGAACAAAAGAACTTGAACGGGGATGTTTGCCGTTAGTTTTGTGTTTATAATGGAAGTTTTCCCTTTACGTTTAATATTACGCTTACTGTGTTTGTTTTTCTCTCGTATTTGTTTTGGAAATCAAGACCCATCTATACAAATATCCGTCCTCCAAATCGAAAGAAAAATAACATTTTTCCTTATATCAAAATAAAATAGTAAGCAGATTTGCAAACAATGCGTCCTTTTAATGGTGGTGTTTGAATGTCGTTGGTTGTGTTGCTAATGTGAACTGTGACAAAGTTCAAGAAATTGAATGAGACTGGAAAATATAAGATAATAAATTTTCATCCCATTATAACATTTATACATTGAGAATTTTTCTGAAAAAAGAAGAGGCACCAGGAACGGATGAACACTCCCTAATAAAAGTTTCTTCTGTTAGGGGGTGTTAGCCGTATGGAGTTGGTCTAACCAGCGCGGTCAACTTGCATAAACGTGACGGCATTTTTTTTCGAATTGGTCAAAAAGATACCCAACAACCTTATGAAATTCAGTACCACGAGGAAAGCAACCCTCATCAAGGCTGTCAAGACGCCCATGTGAAGATCTTAACATTGGCAAGCAGTTGTCAACAGGCATAAAGGTGCGGGCATTTTTATAACGTTTTATGAAATTATCTCTGTGGCAGGACATGGAAATTCTCTGATTTTATGTAATGGAATAACGAATTTGATACAAAAATTACGTATTTGAACAAAAATGGGGTCAAGACGCTGAGTTTAATACTGTTATTATTACTTAGCTTTCATTTTTTAGAGTGTTATTATATCTTTTCTTCATATGAGTTTATTGTTTTTTTATGATATGAAGTTATAATTAATGTTTCATGTTTTCAAACCATCGCAATTCAAGCCTCGGAAAATTTCCCGAATTCCAGATAAATCCATTCGCCACTGAGAGACACAGCAAGACTGCTTTTGAAAAATAAAATAATTCATGGTTACTAAAAATTTTAATAATTTTTTTCTGAGTTGATATTTTATGCATGCTCATTTTTTATATATTTACATATTTCTAATATAAATATATATATATAGTAAGCATCACTATATTTTTCAATTCACTACTCGTTTCGAAAGATCTGAAACAATTTTGATTGTGGGCGTTATTTAATTATTTTTGAACTAATTATCATTAGCTAGAATAACTTCGACTGATGTGCACAAGATTTCCCT
>KK112173.1:234448-272546 GCA_000611955.2 Stegodyphus mimosarum
AAGTACTACATTTTAATTTCTGTTAAATCATGAATCTTTTGCTTTATTACTGTCTTCATCAGCTGATAAACTTTGAGGAATGGCTAAAATTTTTATCCCATCTAAGTAAAATTGTTTTGTAGCCAGAGGCGTAGCTAGGGTAGGTCAAGGCAGGACATCTGTCCCCAAGCGCAGCATCCCAGGGGACACCAAATTGACGTTACACAATTTTGGAATGAAATGTTTTCCATTCTTGACACACAGAAAGGGACGCAAAATTTCCAGTTGTTCCTGGGCGTGGAAAAACCTAGCTACGGCTCTGTTTGAAGGTTGGGAAAAAAAGAAAAACCCAATTACAGGGAAGAAAATAATAATAATAAAAACTTCATTACCTTTTTATATCTATGTAAGCTTCGCATTCCTGTTTAAAGTTTTTTCAGAAAAGACCTTTTTCTAGCTCTGCCAAAAGCTTTTGGACCATTTTGTATAATTCTTTTTAAATTAGAGACATCATTTACATGGCACAGCGATTACTTTTTCTATAAAAAGAGTATTAAGCATCGTATAAAAAAACATTTCATGGAGTTTTATGATTTAATGTTTTGCTTAAAAACTTAAATGGTACTAGTGTAAATAAATGAACAGCTATCAAAGTCCACTTGACGTGTAGCTTTGGTAATTTTTGACTGAAAGTGATCACTGTTTTCGGTGTTGTGAAAAGGATACTGTGAGTACGAAGTGAAAAGTATAAATGATTTTTATTTTACACGGTGTTTGTAAGAATATAAAAATTGTTTTTACATAAATAAGAGAAATGTAACAGAGATTCACTACTCTGCCTTTCATGCGGCTTCTGCGCTTCGTAATAGAAATTGAAAAAGTGGCTCCTGGTAAGTGGATACATGTCTAAAGAGCGACAAATTCATTTTACTATAAAGAAAGATATTCAGAATTTGACTTTTCCTTGCATAGCCTATAGAAATTTACCGCGAAACACTTTTGAATAATTTTTATTTCCCGCAATAAGTACAAAACTGACCGAAGTGAAATTCAGTTTGACCTCTAGTGCTGCCATCTGTTGGAGCAAAATTAACTTTAAAAGTTTTCTCAGAAAAGATATTTTCTAATTGGCAATACCGTATA
Source organism: Stegodyphus mimosarum (assembly GCA_000611955.2). NCBI lineage: Eukaryota > Metazoa > Arthropoda > Arachnida > Araneae > Eresidae > Stegodyphus > Stegodyphus mimosarum. The sequence continues at coordinate 235,571 of KK112173.1, forward strand.
TTCGGGGATGCAATTATCTGCAAAAGCTGTCTACAAAATATTTTGGGTTAAAACAGTATTTTGTTGCATAGTTTTAAAAATATATAAAACATCAGTTGTCACACTGTATATTTAATAGTAAATTTATCTAAAAAATTGTTGTTACGGAAATACGTCTTTCATTTTTCATGAACGTCTGTAATATGCTAATTAGTTGTTGTTTTGCCTTATATACAACGACAATATCATCTTGTGTCTGTCACAATAATGCCCAGAACACTTGGCTTTTCTCACAATACTATTTTACTGCTTTTGAAATAGAGTAAAATCAATTTTAAAACAGCGGCTATACTTCACAGTCGAAATACTTATTTACATATATAAGTAGCATAAAATCACCATCTCAGTGAGAACTTGAGTCTCTTACTTCTTCATAATGCAGCTGAAGGCTCTACTTAACACATTGTTTAGAACAGTTTTATTTCTTTACAGTTGCATAGCTCTTGATAATAATACTATTTTGAACGTGCTTGTAAATAAAATTATTCAAGCTATAATGAGACATGATACAAGGAGAATTATTTATCTCGTACTTTAGTTATTAATGATCTTAGAATTCAGTGTTGTGCTTAGGCTAATAAAACCTAACGCTAAATTATTATCGAAAATAAGAGTTTAAAAAGGCTTTTCAACTGAAAAATAAGGTATACAGTTGACACAGAGAAAAAAGAGATATTCTTTAGATGTTTCGTTTTTACGCATAGAATGTAATAAAATCGGCCATTTTGATAAAAGATGTCTAGTGCAATTCCACCTTTTCTGATTCGATTCCTCCTTTTGGTAACTCCAAGATATTTGAAAGTAGGAAATTGAAAAACTGCTGACAGTACCCTGGACAAGTTTGTTGAAATTTTCAACCGCAGCGTCTGTATCATCTTCAGTGTTCAGTGTTGGTTTCGTCAGAATATCGATTTCTAACTGTTCACTGAATTTTAGAGAGTTCGTGTAGCTTTGGCATAACTCCACGAATCTTGAGAAGTTACACAACTTGAAATGAGCTGGATTGTGATCCAAGGATAGCTCGTTGACAACATCAAGACGTATGAATTGGAATTAATACAGAGTAGAAGAATTTCAAAATCATCAAACCTAAAACCTTGATTCTTTATTTGTCACCTAGTTACAAAGAATACTGCTGTTAAAATTCCCTCTTCATACTATTCTAAGTTGCACATTTTGAGTTGAGATCACATCCTAATACAGAGAACAAATTAGTGTTGTAAGGAATCTTCAATTCACCTGTGCAGGCTTCTTTGCCGGTCGATTTGCATGAAAATGTGATTAAAATAAATCTAAACTATAAATAAATTTTAAAAAATCTGAAACTTTCTGATTTTATATTATACCCAAAGGGGCGTTTGTTCAACGTTTTGTGTGTTACCTTTATTTATTAAATATCATGTTCTTCGCACTTAAAATAGAAAATTCAAAATTCAGTTTAACAGCGGCATCAAAAAATAATTTAAAAAGATCATATCTTTAGGATTTCTGATACACAGTCTCGCGCACTGGGGATAATTCCCCCCGCGAAATTCCAAATTCCAAATTTGGGCTTCCAAATGCCATATTCGGATGGAAGACTACATTATTTAAAATTTGATGTTTCCAGGTCCCATTGTTTTTTCACAGTGCGAGGAACATACATACATTCATGCAGATTTTTCATTATTTAATTTCTTTAAATATAATGCAGGAATCTAATATTTGGTGGCAACAACTTTAAAAGCGAAACGCCGTTTATAGTGAAGCGCCACAAAATGCCAAAACGAAATTAATACCCCTTCTGGGCTAACGCTCTTTGGGCTAATAAATAACTGTCAATTATTCATTTATAGTTAAAATATTTCTTATGAATTCATATTAAAAAGGAATATTTCAATCGTGAAAGAAATAAGTTGTTCGCTTGGCTGTTCTTATTCAGTTCTTAAAAACCTAAGCGAAAGCTATTCTATTCAATACGAAACACGTGACTACATTCACAACAATGTTTTTTATGCAACTACATTTAACATTTACATTATCAATTAAATTTAAAACTTTATCTATATTCTAAATCAATTTGTATTTCTGTTTCCTCCTTTGGAAAGCAAGCGGCTGTGTCATTTGATAACATAAAGAAAGAATCAGTGAAAGCTTACATGCTAGCACAAAATTTTTATTTATGAAAAATTGCCTCTGCTATTTGAACTTTGGTTTACAAATAGAGGATTTCAACAGAAGCAAAGCAGAATATGAAACATTAAGTTCTCTCTCTTGCTTAGGATTAGCTTGGAATCTTATTGTGTAAAAACAGACTTGTCTCAAACACTTTCGAGAAAAACCAAACTGCTAAGGGGGGGCATGATATAAGATTCGGTATAACCCAACTGCGTGATTAAAAGTCCCCCCCCCATGTCTGCCCACAGCCCAACTGCGCGAATAAAGTTTTTTCTTCGGCAGAAGACCCTTCCCTTTCAAAAAAACTCAGGGTTACTATCTAGTTTTACTTTTCGAAGCTAAAAGTGGCCAACAGGAAAGTAAAATGGAGAAACAGGATTATGTATCACAAGAACAAGTAAAGAATATCTAATAAGAATTAATTATTCTTATTAGATATACTTTACTTGTTCTTATTAGATATCCTTTACTGACAGTACTTCTTTACTCTTTCATCTAATTATTCTTATAAGACATTCTTTACTTGTAATTAAGATTAATTATTATTATCTAATAAGATTAGATAAGGAATATCAGATAGATAAGGAAATTAGTATGGAAATTTTTGAATTCCTGTGGAGAATAAACAAGATTTGGCTCATTAGTCTTTTAAGCATTATAAAACTATTTAATTATAAAAAAAATTCCTTTTTACTTTATCATATACCAGATTTTTAATTTAATATTTGTTTTGTATGCACAATTTTTACAACCATCTGATAAACGAAAACATATGGTTGAAGTCTCAATGAAATATCCCAAAAGTAAGGATAAATGACTTTTTGTAGCACTCATCTTCTTGCAACGAAAAGCAAAATCCAAAATCGCGCAGTTGGTGGGTTTTCTTTGTTATGTTTCATCCTTGGTACATAAGATGGGGCTGCTATTGTTTGTTGTTCGGAAGTTGACCCTAAGAAGAGGGTCTCCTGATTAGATAAGAAGGAGGTCTTCAATTAAATTTCGCGCAGTTCGTATCCTACCATAAGATCCACATACCAGGATCTACATCCTCCTCAGGCGTGAAAGGAGGAGTCTTTCAGGATGCAGTTAATGCTGATTTGGGATCTCTCTTGTGGGAGAGAACGTACATTGCACATTAAACTGCTGTTATATGTGTTACAGACTGCAAATAAAACTCAGCGTAGTAAAATTTTTATGTATCAGTAACAGACTCTTATCAGTGCTTTTGTCTGACAGAAAAATGCCGGGATGGGATGTAACAACCCCAGTAATACAGAAACAATTTCTTAGCTAAACTGATTTCCAGTTGCTTTAATGACTGATAACAGTTTTATGACTCTTTCATTTCTATGAAAGGGTAATCGTGATAGGGGTAATCTCCATATTTTATCCTTAAGGGTATTTGTCATTTTAGTGGGATAGCCGTCTGTTTGAATTTATGCCACCCTATTAGCGTAACCGCAAAACAATTTGCACTCCGTTCAAGGAGTTTTGAAATTTAGATATCTTGTTTCGAGCTATAGTTATTCCTTTATTCATCATCTACAAATTTCACCAAGACTTAATGAAGACCAAGTTTGTAATAGTCTGCAATTAGAATTCGATTTATTTGCCTTTTCGAAAGCAAATTTTAATAGTTATTGACAGATTGTCCAACATAGGATGGATTTTAATTCTTTGGGTGTGCCCCATTCCGTCCGTGGGTAGTTTTCCAACACCACTCTCATATGAATCTTTCTTACCGCAAGGAATAGGTTAAGTTATTTTTTTTTCGTCCACAACAAAAACACTCTTAGTACTGTCCTAAAAAATCGCAACTTGAAAAGAAGTGCGGTTATGGTAAAAGAAGCTTAGATTGGATTATTTAATGCAAGTATGGAAACCTTACTTTCAAATTTACGCTTTTGAAACAAATTATGATCCTCGCCGTAGCATGAACCAAATTACATATAATACGTAAAGAATTCAAGGCACTGATACAAACTGAAAAGTATTACTGAAAATTACTAGCTAAAAATAATAATTAATTAAATCGATTTACATATTATAAATCAAAATATTGCCCTCTTACAATGAACATTCTTGTAACAAACTTTTAAAGATACGGCTGGCCTTGCATTAGGTTCAGAAAATCTCAGTACCAGAAACGGTGTTGCTGACACTAAATCCGAATGAATTTCCTAGATTTTTGGTAGTCATCCTTGCATGCTTTTGCCACTTGTCTGTCATTCCTGCATGCTTTTGTGATTTGCCAGTGATCCTTGCATGCTTTTGCGATGTTTCAGCTATCTTTGCCTTCTTTCACGATTTGTTGTGCTTTATCCTTAAAAAAAAAAAAAATGTTGTCTGTAGCTCATCAGCAGCCGAGAGGATGATTCGGACACTGGTAGTTCATCGCGTTCTCAAATCCCAGCGAACGTGCTGGCAGCAGAAAAGATTTTATGGTTTTTTCCATATGTAATGTAAATAAAACACTGTTTTTCTTAGTAAATTTTTTTTAAAAAAATCCCTTAGATGGGCCTAAGGGAAACGGGTCCTAGAGTACGTTCCATAATTTAATAAATAATAGCCCTAGAGTGATTTGCCATAATCTAATAAATTTATGCCTTACATGTACTTCCGAAAAGAGTAATTTTTTTAACTAGTAAACAAATTTACTAATAAATACTAATAAAATTTATAAAAATCTAACAAAGCGATGCCTTTAAATTTGAATTTCAGGTTAGCGCTTCCTGAAGATAATCCATCCGTAGCTCTTCTGAAGCATTATTCCGACGAATATTCACTTGGGAGCCCAAATGTAGCGAATTTACGTTTTTGGTAGTAGGCAAATCATGGCCGCCTGACCCCAAGAGATAAAATCCGAGTTTTGGTACCTCTTTTCCTACTAACAGTTTCTTAAGAGAACTTTCAAATTGATACATTTTAAATAAATCCACTGCATAAAGATACTCCTATAGCAAAAGTCTAAAACTTGTCCAAGATATAATGCTTGGCTAAGCGCTTTGTTAGTCAGCTAATTGCCATACCATCCGAGTAACTTGTTGTACGAAGAAGCTAATTGTATTACCAATCACCCTTCACTTAACAGTGAAACATACAACAATGCAAAAATAACTAGTTCAGTTTTTAAAATTAATATAAATTTCTCGATAATAAAAGCATTATTTTAACATCAAGTACAATATTTTTTTTATTATACTTATTAATATTACACACTAAAATATTGGATTTCGGAATTTAGTAATAGAAGGTACAAAATAGTATTAATTTTTTAATTCATTTATGTAAAGAAATTTTATCATTAAGTAATTTTTTCACAGGTTTTTAGCAATAAATAAAATTAGATAGTTAGTAAGTGTTGTCGAGTTACCATTAATAATTAAATAATAATTATTGAACATATTTTCGAAATATATTGAGGAATAAAATTTAGTAAAGGAAAACATATCTTCCTTTTCGATGGAAGTTACAGATTTTCTGAGGTATTTTTTTTTTGGTCGTCTATGGAATTCCTAAATGAATTATTTGTTATTCGTTAAAACAGAAGCAGAATTTTATTGTAATTCGATTATATTTTATAGATGTTTGTACTAACTTTTAAGCCAAATGGACAGAAATTTATCGCCGAATAACAAATATTTTTCGTGATAACATAATTCATGGGTCTTCTGATCTTTCTGACTATAAACAGAGAAGGCGTGGCTATCACAAAAGAAATTTTAGGTAGGGTGCCAGTTACACTTTCACTGTAAGTAAGTAGAAGGAGATTTACTCCTTTCTACTCATGCGCACTAATTCTGTGCCGCGCAGAAAGGGGAAATGGTTAATAATAGCTTTCCCTTTGTAAAAGTCAATCACACTCTGGAAAAGGGAAACCAATGATTCAGATAACAATTTTCCGATAGATGGATGTAGTTCGACACCTTTTTTAGCAAATAGGACATTTCTTTGAACGCAAGTATGAACCCGTAAATCTTTTTATGTGTAAAAAGAGTTTTCTTTTACTCTAAGCACCTTTCACTCTATATTCCCCTCAGCAATACAGCTCAGTTGGAAATGAATACCCAATAGAACAAAATATTTTTGTGTACAGTATGTGCACTGAGTTCCAAAAAGGAATTACAGATCTTAGTGTATAGGATTACTCGGTTCAGTGGAGAAAATCTAATTCTTCAACTTAACTAGGATACCGGTTAGTTTTCTTGCACAGAAGCGAGGCTAATTATCAGTTATTTAACATAAATATTTAAATTTATAAATGAGTGAATTTAGGTTTAAATATCAAGCATGATAGGAAAATTAAAAAAATTAACTAATTAATGATAATTAAAATTTTAAAATGAGCTAAAAGTTATCATACTCTTGATATAAAAGTTTAAGAAGCGGGGTATACTAGTACTTTGCAATAAAGAAACTTCCCCACTAAAGCCTTCAGTTTCAGTTTGAAGGAACGTAACGTCATCCAGATAACTATAGTTCTACTTTTTCAGAAGCTCTACACTATTTTGGGCTTCGCAAATATAATATACTATTTAACTACTTCAGATTGCCCAAGAAACTTGTAAGAAATAGGTCTAGAAGTTTGCAAAGAAAATCGCAGTAATAAATGCAAAGATCACACACATAGCAATGCCCCAACGTTGTACACATTCTTATACCTAAAAAAAAGAAAATAAAAGAACAGGATATCAATTAAAATCTTTTTGACAGGGATTAAATTCTCTCAGATGTATAACAGTGGGATTAATCAAAATAGACCAAGCCATAAGAGTCGCGATGGAATAGTCCGTGCCAAAGTAGTCCCGACAAAATGGCTTTCAAGAGTAAATTATTATTGTTTAACACCTCATGAGAATATCTGCAGCTTTTACAAAACAATAGATTAATGCCAGGTATTCTAAAAGGGAAAAGAATGACTACTATAGGTGATAAGCCATAATGGTCCACGCCAGGTATTATAAAATAATTATCTTGCTGTGGATATCTAATAGAATAATGTCAGGTATTAGAATAGTAAATAATTACTATCACAGGCGATAGGCCGTCTACGCCAGGTATTACCAATATTTGTATTCCCTTAGTCTATGCATTCTTAAGAAACAAAAACGAAGAAACAAATATTCGCCTACTTCAGAAACTGTTACAGCTGAGGGAAATTTTGCAATAATAGTTGTTAATAGATTACGAGAAAGAGATTAGAAGTTTTGGATAACATAGAAGATGTTGTTTATTTGTTTCATTTGGGGCAGTCTTTATGGAAAAAAGTGAAAGAATTGAATTTGGCGGAACTTTATACAAATAATGAAAATATGCGTGCCCATACAAAGATGTTGTAAGTGTTGACTTACAATGGAAACATGGTTTTATAAGAGTATTTGAAGAATTAGTTGAGAACTACCCAGATGAACTAGAGCCTGCTATCAATTTCTGGGAAGATACACATATAGGACGAATAAGACGCAATCGCCGAGGACCAACACGATTTGCGTACCTATATGGAATGCCCATGATGTCAATGATCTTCTGTACGTGTCGTCATTTGTCTTCTGAAGATAAACGGTTCGGTAGAAGGGTGTTATAGGGCATTCCAGCAAACTGTCGACTACTATCATCCAAGCGTCTTCAAACTCATCAACCATTTCTGAAAAGGAATGGTGGAAATTCGCGTAACTTGCCTTGCTGCAGTCATTCACAACCCAGATGCAAGCCAAATTAAATACGTGCAGCTTAATCGAAGTCTGGAAGTATTAGTAGAAAATTATGCCAACAATGGAACATATGGACTTTTTTCGTAGCATTTCACATAATCTTGGAATGTAAGTTCTGTAAATTGATATAGTAATATAATGTACACACATTTTTTTAAATATGATTTTTAATAAATATTCAGAATTTGAATTTGGTCTATTTTGTTGGGTTCTTTTAGATAAAGCCTATCTACTTTTGGGCTATTTCTTCGGAACTACTTTGTCGAGCTATCTAGTCTTAGGCTAATTTGACGGGTACCTTATGACTGTAATACTAAACTACCGAATCTAATGAGAAGTTTTACATATAGAATCGAGGAAATACGCTAAATTTTATAACTAACCACCCTAATTTTATCCTAATCTATTCGAGATGACCTCAAAAGATAAGTCTATGTACATGCTGCTTTTTGTTTTTCCCCTAACTCTTTTTTGTTGTCTTGAACTTTGGCAATAGTTCAAGAACAGTTTGCTTTGGTACAAATATGACATATCTTCATATTGAAGGATCATCATTGTCATATGTAAACTTGTATGATATGAAATGCCACTAATTTCAACAAACCGATGGTTGTTGGACGTTAATGATTGCAGTTTAGGTTGAAGCCGTGTATTTAAAACTGAATATCATACTACACGCTGTGCCGTAGGTGTCTACTACGCATAACACATTTTACAAAAGGCAAGTCTATGAAATTAGGTGTGAAAAATTTTGCATAGATTTCGCGGACCCATCACCCTTCGAATAAATATATAGCGTACTGGCGCAGCTCATTGCATCCTAATGCTATTTTCTACAGTTGCAAATCTGACAAAAAGAGTACATGATGCATTATTGCATACTTAATTCTCAGATGAGTATTCATCTTTTATTTTATCTACTGTTGTGGTAGGTTTCTTTTGTACAGCAGTTAAGAGGGATTTTAGTACTGGGTTAAATTTGGCATTAAATAATGTTATAAATATCCACATTAGTAACCCTTGTTTCTTTACGTATATGGTTAAACTTCTAAGAAACTGACTTTGCACAATAATGCTGAAACAACTTAGTACTGTATTTTCACCGAAAGACAGCGAACGAGTACCTCAAATGGAATTAAATAATAATAATAATAAAAAGATGTGGGCCACGGAGACATGGAAGGTAAAGAAAGTCAGGCATTTCAAAATATTAAAAGTTCTGGTATTTAAGAGTTGGAAGCAGAAACAGTAGACTCACAGGCCATTTAAATTATAATTAAATGTAATTAAAAAATTAGAAATGAATCGTATTTTTAACAAGTTCATTTTCTAGAAGCAAACTGATTTATCATGAGCAAATTTTATGCCTCGCTTTAAAAATATTAAAAGATGGCTTGGAATACTTAGAAAATGTTCAGAATTTGGATTTAAGGTTTTATTTAATATGTCACATTTTCTATTTTTATTTCTGAGTTTTCGTTTACCAAATTGAAAGCAGGTCGTCAGAACATCACGAAAACTCTGGTTCGTCATAAAATCTCTGGTTTCTCAACTCCTTAGGGTACAATAACCATAGAAATTGTAAGCTTAAAGTGAAATTAAACCGTAAAACTTTAACAGTTAAATTGTTATGAACAGTATTTTTCAACATTTTATCCAAGCAAATGTACGAAAACTAATCGAGATGGAGCAATAGTCTGAAATATTTAATCTCAATTTCTTTTTTCTGAGATGATTTACTGTGTAAAGTATACATAATTTATTTATACATAAAAGCAAATTTACTGTGTAAAATTACAGAGAATGAGGTCAGTAAGTTCGAGAAATCTTAACAGGCTGCTAGATTCCTGATAATTTATTTAGAGAGTTAGAGAATGATTTTCAAAACAAGAATTTTTTCGTGTGCGAGTGTATTGGAAAAAGAGATTTAGGAAATCGAATTCAATGTATAAAATTATAAATAAAAAGAATCACATAATAGAAACATTGTAACAGAGATTACTAGGTCGTTGAATACCTGAGCGATATAGGTAATGCCAAGCGCATATTTCAAGAGTTGTTTGCATACTTTGATATTATTAAATAAGACTGAATATGGTGAGTGAAAGAAAAGTCTCATAATCAGTAGCATTATGGACTATTTATTAATATAACTTAATGACAGGTATGTTTTGAATGCTTGTAGCTTTCTCATTACGCTGTTTGCATACTCTGATATTATTAAATAAAACTGAATATGGTAAGTAAAAGAAAAGTCTCAAAATTAGTAGCATTATGGACTATTTATTAATATAAATTAATGATAGGTATGTTTTGAATGCTTGTAACTTTCTCATTAGAATAGCAAAGGGTAAGGCAGTAGAAATGGAATACATTCGGAATAATGTTATATATGAATGAATTAATGTTATATATGAATATAATCTAGCCTGTGTTTAAAGGCATGAGCAGATAATTTTGCAGAAGATAATTTTGCAGATTTAAATTTCTGCAGAAGAATATGAATCGCCACATAGTCACATCATTAAGTAGTCATCGATTAAGCAGACTAAGTATGTTTGCGATGCAAGCCACGTCAGGACCTTTCTTGATTTACAGCTTCCTCCTAAATATCAAAGACCTGCAGCTGGGTTCAAATTTATTGCATCACAACGTATGAGGTGCTCACATGTTGCCAACAGAAACTTTATTACGTTGGCTCGCATTTATACCCTCAAAGTGAATTATATTCGATCCGAAACATAGGACCACATTCGGAGAAGAAGAGGGGACAAATTGCTGGGGGAAATGTGGTAAAAATGAACCCGTGAGGGGAAGCTATGACATCTTGGGGAGCTCAGGCATCCTCTTTAAAGCTTGCCAAATGCCTCTCGACACTCCCGTTCGGATCGAGAATCGTTTGTTCCGGGTTTCTCGTTGCGGAAAGGTTGAAATAAAAGCTTCGTCAGTATTACATTTAAATACTGCTATTTTCGCATGCTTTCAGTGAGTGCATTAACGCCTCTGTGATGCTAATATAGTATTACGAGAAAACGAAATGTTTTAATATTAGGCTTGATTATTTTTATCGAAAGATTTTGGCTACACAGGAGTAATAAAAACTTTGTTTAAATAAAAATTAGCACATTTAAATTTAATTTGGTTTTATCGTAAAACTGTAGGCACTTCAGGGAAAGTCCGATGCATATGTCTTCATTTCAAGGAGTAAAATTATTCTGTTATTAGACTGGGATACTTTTTTTTCCTGTTCTATCAAGGAGTTATTTACATTTTTAGATAATGTTTTAGAAAAGTTAAATGAGCTCCTACTTATAAAGAGGCGGTGCTATTTACAAAGAGAGATTATTTCAGTACATTAAGTGAATTCTTTTTCATTCTTATGCAGCTGGTTTAGTCCACATATCAAGCAAATCTCCACAAAAGCTATTCCCAAAGCAGAAAGCTCCTATGATTTTGCAGTAGGGTTTTAAATAACGTTAATTAACAAGTATTTTTCTCATGGGTGAAAACAGGAGTCTTAAATCATATTTAAGAATTTTATGTGCTGCTAAAATGAAGTGAGAATGTCCCATCACTTTCCATTTAGAGTATCATTAAAACACTTTTCACGGGAGGATATTGCTCATGAAAATTAAATTCACATAAAAACCTACATTTGCAACAAGAATCATCGTACAGTTATGAATTATATTTGTTTTATTTGCTATGAAACGCGTTTTCAAACAACTCATAAATCATTCGACGATTAGGCATAAGCAACCAAATCAGAGGAAAACTTGATAACTTTTCTGTCAAAATGCTTCTTTCAGGATTTGGGCTTTAGAAATAGTGAACCCCTGGATTTTTAATTGCGTTCAAAAACTGTTCTATTTTGTCAGCAAGAAAAGGGAGAAATTTCATACACATAGAAATAATAACAGGCGGTTTAATTCTAAAAGACAGTTTATCAAGCCTATTCTTGAAGAATGGTGTTTATTTAAAGATTAGTCTAAATTGAGCTCAAAATATAGTTTACTATACGACGAGAATACGAAATCGTCATCCTAGTAGTAGCGTACTCTGTAGAAATGACAGAAAGATACGAAAGTTTGCCTTTGGTATTAGATGTGATTAATAACAAGTATGGTTCCCAAATTTATGGAAATTTAAAAGTCATTGCCAAATTACTTCTACTACTCGCCTGTGAGCAGGCTCCCGATCACGTTATTTACCCCAAGGGATTATCACCTACTCATCAAGTGGAACTTCCTGCGGCCAAAGGCCAGCCAGAGGCTGAGATGACAGTCCATTCAGCATTATTATGCATCTGTAAAAAATAATGACGTGAGCAAACAAGACTCTTGAATAAGGCAAGTATTTGCAGTCTAGAGACATCATTATGATATTGTTTCACAAATGAACACAGTATTGCATACATAACGTGGGGGACAAATTACTATATACAATATAACATAAATGCGCAATTCCTTACCAGATATGTTTCTGGGTTACACAAAATACATATTACACTTGAGAATGAAATAAGATAATAAAGTAAATACACTGTTGTAGACAATAATATGCAACTAGGTATGAGACTGCAAGGAATATTTATAAAATATTTTCTTAGCTTGTGGGAAAATAAAGCTACTGAATTATACGCTTCCATGAAAAAGTGGCCACCAAGAGAATCATTCATACCAAGAAAATATACTGTTACTACCTTTGCATATAAAATTAGACAATCAGAAAGCGTTAAGACCATGGATAAGAGGTGGAGGAGGCTTTTCATATCTTAGAAGTTAGGTTCGAAAGCTTATTGAGGCGAAAGTGAAGAACCGATCGTCGACCCTCGAATTTGGAGACTTCTACAAGATAAAAAATTTTCTAAGAAGTTAAACGATAATGAATTATCTGCCTGGAATATCTTTATTGAAGTGGTGCTTGAATTTTTATGGAATAATCCCTGGTACCATGAAGCAGAAAATGATCAGCAATTAATTCAAGAATTTAGAATTTACCTGTAGAAAAGCTGCAAAATATCATTGAAAATCTATTTTACACATTCCCAATTGGACAATTCTTTCGCCATCTGTAAACGACAAGAACAACAAGCTTCGATTAAGATATTAAAAAAAAAAAGAAGCAAAGAAATCAACAAGATGGTATCCTAACCTTGATATGGGATTACAGCTCGTTTCCACTTAGAATATTTTTTCTTTCGTTAGAATATTTCTTACTTCTGTCACGTTAAAAACGCAGAGTGTACGAATTTTCATTTTATTCATTTTAAGGAGTGTCCATTTGGTTAAATGACCTGCTTTCGTGCACATGGCAGACAAATAGCTTAAATATGATGGTTAGTGTAATCAAGAAATAATCGAATTAAGTGATTTTATAATTATGATTAGTTTGATAAAATATTTCATTCTACGATACTTTAAATATATCCAGCATTAAGCCTTCATTTTTAGCTACAGCAATTTATTTTATGAGCAGGAATACCAGTTGTCTAGTTTTTGGAAGACATGCTTTCATTCATTGTGTCCTCCAGTCCACCAACACGTTTAAAATGTGCAAAATGTACGGCTTTTATTCAAGTATAATTAAATTCATAAAATCTGTAGCTAACTAAACAAGACTTACATGAACCATTCTTAATTTTTGGATGTAATGCAAGTTCATAACACACTGCTGACCATCCAAAACGCAACGCGCTGAAGAAAGCATCTAATAGTTTTGCAACTTTGCATTATGCGTAGACCTTCGATAGGATATGTAAAGGAACATCATTGCCAGGCATATGCTAATCATATCCCATATCCATCATAACGCCGGGAAGCTATGAAAGGGAAATTAGTAGGCTACTTTAAGTACTAGAAATGTATTCTTTTTCGCTGTCCTTTGCGCGGAAAAACTTCCGTATGCCTTGTCGAAAAGAACGGCAGCCTTTCCAGCAAGTTTTCTGCGTTTTAGAGAGGAAAAATTTTGATTTATAGTGACTGCAGATTAGGTTTCCAAGAAATTAGCGCTCATGTTTTAACGAAATCAAGCCATAGGTGATGAAATATAGAATGGGGAGAGGGGGAACGCATCGTACGACGGGAATGATTATGCGACGGCAGGCATGTTGTGCGCGTGACAATGGCGGATCGCACGGCAGCACCAAGAATCTTAGAGCAAAAAATTATAGCCGGGTGCACTACAAAATGCGTCATCATGCATTATTCGATATTGTCTGCAGAAAAGGGATATTTTTGCAAGGTAACTCTGCTCCCATTACCGTTAATGCTACTCCACATGCGTATGCGGAATGGTACATTGAACACTATGGCATGGATAGACTAATGGCGCGACGTTGACTTTTCAAGTGAATCTCGATTTCATCTGCAATATCACGATGTTCGCATCTGGGCCTTGAACACCGCGGTGACAGACATAGTGACTTTTGCATTCTGCATCGCCTCATCAGTCCGTCACCTTGGAGGTATAATTCGGAGTGCTATTGGATTCGACTCCCTCATCTGCCTATAATATACCTTATCGGCGCACTCATCAGCCATCTTTACATATCTGAAGTTTTGAAACTTGTTGCCCTTCCTCACTTTTAAAGTTTGCCTGAGATTGAGTTTTAACGGAACAATGCGTGACCGCATGTGGCATGCAGTGTTCAATAATTCTTTTTTTGTCCATTGCCGCCTTGGCCTGCCCGTTCTATCGATGCAACTTCTGGTTGATGACCGGTAATCGAGTGGTTTAGCATACACTAACCGCGGCTACGCCAGATAAAAGTTGGCAAACTGTAGAAACAGTGTTAACTCAGGTACCCCTAAGCACACATCCAAAGCTTTTTTCCATTAGTGCCGAGATGTGTCGCAGCAGTTACTAGCGGACATGGCGGCTACACAAATTAGTGGTTTCTTCGTGTTCTGCAGGTCGAATGAGCTCTAATTTTAATTAATTCACCCTTGTACCTTTATATTATTTGACCAGACAATATAGCTTTGATATCTTCTGTTCTTCATGGTGTTTAGTTTTGTATCGTCTGCAGCGCAAAACCGAAGGAACTTTGGGGTACGTTTTTGCTGGATGTTCAAATGTCCGTTTACTTTACATTCCAAAAATTTCAAACTAGGCTAAAACGTGAGTACTACACAAGATTCTATTCCTTACTTTACTGTATTACAAAATATGCTTTATAATTAGAAGCTAGATTTACTGCAGACGGGGGGTTTAATAACAAAAACTTGTAAAATGGGTTTAATTTTGCATTTGTCTATTTTATTATTGCTTTCGCTCTAATTTACATTATTTAAATGTGGAATTTATTCTACAAGCAATTTTTGTCTACCTTTTCTTCAGAAATACACTCACGTTTGTGAAAATTGCAACACCATGAAGGACTTACGCGAGTGAGCTGAAATTTTCAGGAAATGCAAAGTAGCGCATGATATGCAAATGATTAGAATTGCAAATCCGTAGCGCATGCGTATGCTGAGCAGCGCCCTCTGAACGGCTGATGGATCCGAATAAATAGACGGCTGTAGCGAGGCGTGTATGGTTATCGGTGGTTATCTGCTAGTGGTAAACGTTAACTCAATCTGTACTTATGCCTCGTCGACGAAAGAGAGCGAGATTTGAACAACTTACAGAGTTTGAACGAGGGAGAATCATCGGCCTTCGTGAAGCTGGATTGTCGTATCGTGCAGTAGCCTCTCGTGTGCAGCGTAACAGCAGCACAGTGATGCGCGTTTGGAAGCAGTGGACGGACGAGTGTCGGACAACTCGGAAATCCGGGAGTGGACCCCGAAATGTGACGTCAGCTCGCGATGATAGACACCTGGTCCGCATGGCGCGGACGGACCGTACAGCTTCCTCTAGACAATTGGCAGCACTGTGGTCAATAGCTACAGGTGTTTCATTGTGTGCTTCATCAATTCGTAGACGTCTGCTGCAGTGTGGACTGCGCGCACGGACTCCTTTATACAGGATCCCCCTAACGCACGACCATCGCCGCCTGCGGCTACAATGGGCCAATCAGCATAGAGACTGGCGTGCTGATTGGCAGCATGTCGTGTTTTCTGACGAATCCCGCTTTAATTTGTGGTACCATGATGGCCGCATTCGTGTCAGACGCTATGCCGGTGAACGCCACCTTCCGGAGTGCATTATCGAACGCCACAGTGGACGAACACCCGGAGTTATGGTCTGGGGCGCCATAGCATATCATAGACGATCTCAATTGCTACGAATTGTGGGCAATCTGAACAGCAACCGGTATATCCGTGAAGTTCTACAGCCCGAAGCTGTTCCCTTCCTTCAAAGCTTGCCAGGCGCTGTATTTCAACAGGACAATGCCCGCCCTCATACTGCTCGGATTGTTAAATCCTTCTTTGCAGCGCAGCAGGTACAGCTTCTTCCTTGGCCTGCGTGTTCCCCGGATATGTCGCCAATTGAACATGTGTGGGATGTCATTGGTCGGCGTCTTGCTCGTGATCCTCGTCCTGTTGCGTCTGCAGACGAACTTTGGGTACGCGTACAAACGATATGGAATGCTCTTCCTCAGTCAGACATTCAAACTTTGTTTGACTCCATGCCACGTCGTGTAGCAGCACTTATTGCGGCGCGTGGTGGCCACACAAAATACTGATTCTGATCTCTTGTTCTTGTTTGTTTGCTTTGAACATTTAATCATTTATTTGTACCACTACCACTCAACTGTGTATTAAATTGCATTCAATTATGACGATTCCTTCTTGGTGTTGCAATTTTCACAAACGTGAGTGTATTTTCCATCTTCTCCTCCATTTTAAAAATTTCACATGGAAACCCTGCTAGTAAGAGTTTAACAATTTTCACATTTAAAACTGCAAAATTTTTGTTCTTTTCACTTCCTTGTATGAAGTACTGTAATCGCAAAAAAATTCGGGTATTGCACTTCAACGGATATCCCAATTTGACCATTTCCCTGATCCATTTGGACGATTTTTTTGCTTGACATCTGTACTACGGATAGAATAAACGACACTTCTTTCCAAGACGTATTGCGAAATGGATTTAAAATGGATGCTTTCGTGACGTCTTTACGAACGTACATACGTATGTACGTATCTCGCACAACTCAAAACCGATTACCGTAGAACACTGTAATTTTGTATAACGGACTGCTTTAACATCTAACTATGTACCTCCCTTTTTTATTGACAATACCAAATGTATATATATATACAGGGTGTTTCAACAAATCGGTAATAAACTTTGAGATAGAGTACATCAAAACGATGGAAAATCACACAGCAATGCATGGCCGGAAACGCTTTCCCGGAGCGATAGTGACCTCACAAAACGTAACAAAGGAAGAACACGAACAGGGTGAGAAACATGTTTATTACGCTTAGTACAGCAGAAACCAAGAAATTAGAAAGAAAACAAACAAAGATTATCATCAAAGAAGGTATATTTCGGAAAGGTATATTTCGAACGTGTATTTCATACCCCTTATGAAAAAATAAAATTAGAAGTTTGATTCCCGTACGACAAAAGCTGGCCAAGGTATTTAATTTTTTAAAATTTGAAGTTTTTGATGTTATTTTCTACTTGGCTTGAGAGATTGGTTAATTAAGTTAGATTGATTCGAGGAAATAAGGTTAAATGAAGTGCAGCTAAAAATGTATATAATTTAATAGGCCGTACAAGAAAGTCACGTGATGTCCCTATAAGATTTGTTAGAAGAGTCTTCCGGAATTAACGATCTGAGTAATATTTTTTGCAATCTCCCTCTTTCAAATACATTTTGATTCTGGAGGAAAATTCATTGAAGCATGTTACAAGGAAAAGGGTGCTAATGAATCTTTCTTTAACTTAATTGACAGGATCATTGGACAGGATGTCCTCGGCCGAAAATCAAAACTTAGCTTCGACAGCAAAAGAATTCCTTGTTTCCTTGTTAATAACTTGTGTAGTACTAGCTTCGGCAATCTCTCTCAAAATCCAACTGAAAAAATGCCATCCTTTCCACAACAAGCTGCTGAGAAACATGATCAAGGCGCCATGGTTTTTACGCATCAGTATTATTCTAAATGATCTAAATATACACCCATGTCCATAAATTAAGGATAATTCGTAGTCACGCGGAAATAGAACTCTAAAATGGGGGGGGGGGGGGTAAAATCACTACACACATCTTCAAGAATCATACGCATATTTCAGGAAGTAACCAGATGACACCAATGGTACGTCACAATGACGAGAGTGTAAGAGAGTGATATATAAGGAATACAGGCAAAGAAGTAAAATTGTTCGCAGGCGCTTTATAAGCATTTCAGTGCAATAACCGAATAGTTATGACACAAAAGACGCATTTGGATGATTTTTTACGCGGTAGAATTATTGGCCGTCTGGAATGTGGGCGTACTCAACTGGAAGTATCAGACGAACTTGGGATTGCCCAGAGTGTCATCTCCAGGCTTTGGCAACTATTCCAAGATGATGGTAATGTGAGTAGACGTTACAGCACTGGTCGCCCCAGAGTTACAACGCCGAATGAGGACCGGTATTTGGCAGTTACTGCCAAAAGAAACAGGCGGAGCACAGCCTCAGACCTGTCTCGTCAGCTCTCTTCAGCCACTGGTACGACAATTTCAAGGCAGACCGTGTACAGACGCTTAGGGCAGATTGGTCTATGTGCTCGTAGACCTGTCAGATGCGTTCCACTTGTTGCAACTCACTGTCGCCTGCGGTTAGCCTGGAGTAGAGAGTATGCATTCTGGACACCGCAACAGTGGGCTTATGTAATGTTCTGATTCTCCCCGGACTTTCATATGGAGAGCTCCAGGTACCCGTTACCACCAAGATAACATAATTGAACGACACCGTTACGGTGGTGCAGGAGTGCTCGTTTGGGGTGGAATTATTCTGGGTTCCAGAACTGACTTGCAGGTTCAAATTGGAACCATGACAAGCCAAATCTATCGGGACGTCATTCTGGAACAACATGTACGTTTGTTTCGGGGCGCCATGGGCGTACAATTTGTGTTTATGGATGAGAACGCCCGTCCTCACCGTGCAAACATCGTAAGCGAATGCCTTCAATCGGAGGATATCACCCGTATGGACTGGCCAGCATTCTCAACGGACTTGAATCCAGTAGAGCACGTGTGGGACATGCTTGGCCGACGAGTCGCAGCCCGTCAACCTCCTCCTACGTGTCTACCGGCACTTCGGAGAGTATTGCGTTTTGAGTGGTGTAATATCCCCCAAGATCAGATCGATAATTTGATACTCAGCATGCCTAGGCGTTGTACGGACTGTATTGCATCGTCTGGGAGACATACAATGTATTAACAATCATACCAACTATGTAATATCAGTTTTTTGTAAACAGGTTTTTTTTGTAATTTGCTCCAGGGAGAAAAAATCGCTAATTTTTTTAATAATATCAAACATATAGCATGTTTTTTTGCTCTTTACCTTTTTTTTAATAAATAAGCTTTACAAATAAGTCAAATCTGTTTTGCTTCTACCTCTTCCTTTGCCTGATTTTGCATTATCCTTAATTTATGGACATGAGTGTAGTTTACTTGCATGACTATAGTTTAACGATTTACCTCTTTAGTAAGACTTTAACCTCAGAACTTCTTACAGCTTCTCCACAAACGGATGATGAGCTTACGGTATTAAATAATTTGATCAGACTAAGGACAGTGTATCACGATCCCAAGTGGGTCTAAGTTTAACCGGCAGTTAATCATTTATGACTTTTCAAATATTCCGAATATTGTATCATTTCTCATATTTGCACATCTTCAAAAGACTGGCCTGATTCTTTTTAGTCATTAATACATACTTCATTAATTTAGTATTCTTTGTGTAGTCTACAAGTGACTGTATATCATTCTACATACATTTCGTTATTTCTGTCCTTCACTCTAACCAGCTCGACAGTATAATTTTGCACCAATCTGGAGAGGTGCTTTGAGCATTATCTCATGTTTTTCATCATTTCTCTCAGGGAATAAATATCTCAAGAGACTCAGATAAAATCCCGCAGGTGGTTATATACCTAAAAAAGTTCCAAATTTGAGAGAGAGTTTTAGGCAGTGTTGCTAACCTGTTTACGGCTCTCTGATACTGAACTGATTCTTCCGATTTAGCTTCGCTAGCCGCATTTGCTTCGTGAGTATTTTGGGCCAAGCCAAATCTTATTTAGGCATGTGCCACTTTGAATTTAATATTTTAATTTGACTGAAACATTTTTTTATGTTTCCTGCAAATAGCGGCTATTAATTTTCTGTTATTGTACATTTTGTGTGACAGTCAGGCTAAAGTGCTAGTAAAGAGATTTATTTTAAACCTTGATCTGTGTTGTATTCACTGTTCTTAGAAGTTACAGTGGGAAAACAAATCGCCTGTTGATCTCACGGCTCTAGGAGTTGCAGAGACATTAGGTTATTTTAGAAGCAGGAGAGATGAAAAATTAGCAATGGGACTCGAACAATGGCCCTCTGGAATACGCATCGAGTGTGCTGACCACTACACCTTGAAGGCATGCCAAGAAGGCGGGAGAAATACCTTATAGAGTAAACCTTTAAAGTAGGATACAACCGCATAACTTCTATTTTTAAAGCTTTGGTGGGACACGTTTAGATAAATTTAGATGAAAGTAATAAACATTTCTAAATTTAGTAACTGTAAGAATCAAGAATCACAAAACAGGAAATTTTAGAGAAATATTTGCTCATTAATGCGTCATAAAATAATTTTAATTACGATTTTACTGTTTGCTTTCCCTATTATTCTTGAAAATTAAACAGCTTAATTTAACATTGCGTAGCACTGATCTTAAAAAATGATTTCAGTAAAAGAGTGCAACACTTAACGAAGTGCAACTCCGCTGTAGATCAATGTAGCAACAGTGAGAATTCAGAATTTTTAAGAAAAATGAGATTACTAACACGAATAACTTTAGGGGTTCTAGAACGCCCTTTCATTATTCAAACGTCTTTCAGCTCCACAAATGATACTTTACTGAGATTACGTAACCCTAAATTTAGAGCCAGTTCACCTTTAATACCAGGGTTAATATTTTTAAAAGCCTATTTTTGATCTTTGTGATAAAAATTGATGGATTCATTTTCAAAATGACACTGATCATTTCAATACATATACTAATGAGCTGGTACCGTTTAAGGTTCGTTTACGTAAAATAAAATAACTAAAGAAATAGTTGTGCAAATAACTGCTTTTATGACACAATGTGACATATATAAATACGAAATATTTCATTGAGCTATAAATTTTGCCATAATTTCATATGAAAAATCTCGCATTTGATGATTTAATCATTTAAAATAAATCATAGTAATGATAACTATCTCTTAAAACGTTGGCAATATTTTCTCAGATAACAGATTTTGACTCCATGTCTCTATTATAAAGATTGATTAGATTATCAAACTTCTACTGATTTCTACAACCCAGCCAATGGTCAGAGACTTCGCGCCCAGTAATTAACCAATAAATCTTACTCTCCCTAACTTCTACAGGTATCTTGATAAAGATGTAATTCATTCAGGGTGAGAAGTTATTCCGTTCCACCAATTACTTGAAGCACGTTCAAACAAGAAAACCACTCCTCCCCCAAGCACAGGCCACTACCAAGCGGTAGTTCATCAAGGATGATTTTAGTGTGGTTGTTCAAATCGGCCATTTGTCACTGAAGCCTCCAGGAGGTTTTGGAAAGATGCAAGTAGGAAGGATCATCCAGAGAAACCCTAAAGCACCCACAAAGATAACGTTTGACGAATAATGCTTCAATCGATTGCTTCAGAAGCAGGAAGTAATAGATGATCACTATATGAGTTCATTGCACAAGTAATTTATTTTAAAAATCCGAATTTACAGCCCAAGTAATTTACTTTAAGCATTTCCCTTAAATACTTTGTATCTTGAATGTCTAAGAATTTGTGCAAGAAATTAAATTTTTCTTCTTAAAGATTTCTATCTGCATTTCCAGCAGGTGAGTAGCATCAGGCTATTTCAGTATACCATCAGACTAAAAAACGTGGCAGCCACTCTATTTCCTTACAAAGATAAACTTACGAAAAAAATATAAACTTGAAAAGAGAACAAACATTTTTCTTCTAATTCGTATTTAGAACTAAGTTTTTATTTTAATTCAACCTGATTTTGTTTTAGATACGAGTCAGAATTTTTTTATTGACATTTATAACTAAAAGTGAGAAAAGTAGCGATGGAAAAGAAATACCCGGCTTAAATGAAACCTTTGTAAGTAACGAAGTATTTTTATTATCCAAATGAAACGAATTTGACTGTAAAAATCTCTGTGAACTGATTGTCGGCTCATGAAGGAAAGACACATTTTCACCTTTGTAGTATTTTGCTTTCAATAAAAAGAAAAATTTTATCTACTGAATATTTGAAATAATGAATCAAATATTTCTTCATGTATATAACAGTAACAGGAAACAAGCTCAACCTTTTATGTATACATAGCTGAATTAATATTTCTTGAACGTTTGGACAAAGACTCAAAGTTTTAATAAAGAAAATGAATCAAACAAAAACATTTTAAAATTAAGGCTGTTCCTTCTCCTACTGAGGAACTGTTTTTCTTTGCTTCGTTTGCGTGTGTGGGAGGGGACTGGCCCCTTAATATCCCAAATTGGCATTGAAAAAAACTGTCAAAATTTTATAGCTCAGTCTGCTTTTACGAATGAAGAAACTGCTTTAGAGATAGTGTGAGATGAATTTAATTAAATTAAAAATTTTGAATTTTAACACTGATGAAAGTTTAAAATCTAGTACACTTAATTAATGTTTCTAAATGAAAAAAAAATATCTTTTAGTTTGCACTCGCGAAAATTTAACAACTGTAGCTGTCTTTAATAGTATTTGTATACGGTTCCCAAAACATTTAAAAACTGATAATTCATAATAATTCATAATAATTCATTCTGATCGTATGGCGATGGATGTTTCGTTTGTTTTTTATGCATTTAATTCAGACATGGAAAACACTTTTTTCGTTGACATTTGTATCTTATGAGGACCGTGCGTAGAGTAAGCCGATTACTTTAATAAGTACATTACAGATTATTAACCATTTTAACTGTAATTTAATTGTAATAAAATTCAGTATGCTTCTTTATACAGAGCGTCAATTAATGCAGATTAAAAAAAATACTGAAATTTCGCGTCAAATTTGTTTAAAAAAGAAATATCTAAAAATTTGAGCTCAAAATCAGAAATCACAGCACAGAAAACATAGTTGATTCGCTTAATAACAGTTGATTAACATAATAACATAATAAAATAACAGTTGATTTGCAAAATAGCGCATTGATACAATTTTTAAACTATAATCTAAGATACTAAAACTGTTTTTTTTAAACTGTAATCAAAATAACTTACCAATCTCAAATTAACATTTTATCTATATTTTTAACAATGATAACCGAATAACGAATTTCAAGAGTCATTTATATGCACCTCTTTTCAAAATGTACTGTCCAGAAGTTAGTATAGTGATTTAGAAGAATCGGTTTTACATGGCAGAACTGATTGATTCTTTATGACCTGATTAAGAATTTATTGCCACTTGCTAATTTTTATTATCATCTGCTCTTTTTCACAAACAAAATTTATTAGTTGAAGAAATGGTTTGTGGAACTATCAGTTAGGTTTTTATATGTGTCCACATATGCTATTTGTGCGCAATTACTCAATAGCTTGGAATTAACAAAGAATAATGTACCTTATATTTCACAAGAAAGAACTCATATATCAAGAAACTGTGTGTCATTGCCCACTGTTTTGCAATCAAATAAATATATAAACAAATTCAAGATTAATTGCATGATGATGAAATGAGCAAAAGATAAGAGTGGAAAATGATAGGAATAGATAAGAAGCAGCAATCGAGGCAAATGGTTACAAATGTATGCATGATATTTTCCCCTTATTTTCCTAATAAAGATCAGAAATTAAGCGCGTTTTATTAACGTAATCAATTGCTTTTGTAAAAACCGCTTAGTAACTTTAAAATAAAAAGGTTCAATGTAGGAAATTACCACTTGTACTTCTAAACATACGCTGGAATGATTTTGAAATTGTTTAGAAGTCTACATTTGGAAAAGAATGAAAACATGACTAATTTTTCAAAGGCTTAAATTTAATTTTTTTTCTTTTTAACAGTTTTTTATTTCAAGTAAGAAGGTTTTATCTTGAAGTAGTGTTAGACAATGTGATTTTTATTCTCAATTCATTTATTTTTATATTTCACTCTAAAATTTTAACGTAAATTTCCTGTCTTGTTATTTTTTATGAAACTTAGGTGAAATAAGATAAGCTGGTACTTAATGGTAAGCAAATGTTTCATAACTGCGAATCCATATATAAGAATCCTTTTCTGTATAATCTTAATACATTTTTTACAATAATTATTTAAAGATTCTGCTAAATCTCCCACTAACCAAAAAGGTAAGTTCAGTACAATGTTTCTCACTCGTGTCGCTTTGAAACCAGTTCTGAGAGGCATCAGTAATATCAGTTTTTTATTACGTTTTCTTCACCAAGCGTTAAGTGCAATCGTATGGGAGAAATGGACGTTAGTTTGAGATTTAAGCAAAACCAAATCTTATATTGACGTTAGTTTTGTGGGTATATATAATGCATTTTGAGAGCGTCTGGCACAAGATCTTTTCCTTCGGGAAAGACAAAGATATTTTACTAGAAATATTCCACTGAACAAAATTATATATATATGTATGTATATATATAAAAAGGAGGGAAAAATGGCAGAATTAATAGGATTAGGAATAATAACAAATCTTTTAACTGTAAATTCCAAGTTATTTTCTTCATTATTAATAAAATTCTTTATCCAATGTGTAAAGATCCTGTTTCAAATTTCCATGCTTGGGAAATGTATGCTAATCCATGTCAACGTTTATAAGGAATTTTCTCCCTCCTCAATTCGTGCCTTTGTAGTGTAGCTGAAAGTATGTCCGGCTAGCATCATGAGGTCTGCAGTTAGAGTCCCAGTGACGCCATTGTAGATTTTTCTTAAATCCCAAATAAGTAAAATGACTGTACAAGCGGCGCATGAACTAAAATGTGGTGAGCAATAAATCATCGCCATTGGATTTGGTGACTGGGTTCCCTCCTTCCCAATAGCCTTTAAGCGGGGGAAAATGTAAGGAATTTTATTCCTGGTTTCGCAACGCCTACGTGATGTACTTCGATCACGTCCGGCTAGCAGCTGGTAAGTTCGGAATTCGAATCCTGTTGAGAGTATTGTGCAATTTTCATATTTCTTCTCCAAATAAATCTAATGACTCTGCAAATATAGTTTCAGTATATAAGCTTATCAGGTATTTCTCTCACCTTCTAGCATGCCTTCGTGGTGTAATTGGAAGCATACTCGACGCATATTCGAGAGGTCCGAGGTTCGAGTCCCGCCAAGGGCATTGCTCATTTTTTCACATTTTCTGCTTTTAAAAAATATCTAATGTCTCTACAAGCTAAAGTAAGAGAACTTTAAAATTTGGGATTCCAATATATATATATATCTTATGTCAGAAAGAAAATATTAATGATTCTTTTATCGCTATTCTTTGTTGATCTCTCAGCTTTTCTTTTCATTTTGGCTCGGTTAAAATTATGAAAAAAATACTTCTTTTATTATCAAATTCTATTTCGTCAAAATTTGCATATTCCTTAATCACCATAACTTTAATAAATTATTTTAATTACTATCCAGGTTTGTTTGCTTGAAGTATTCAAAAGCTTCAATATCATAAATTTTTAACCCTTTCATTTTTTATTCCCAGCGGATCGTGATACAATTAACGTATCACTCTTTTTTGACATGCTGTCGGCTACTTTAGAATGGTATTTTCAGGAAAAAAGAGCGCAATATTTTGGCTGCGTATAAGAGAGGGTTCAATATCAATCGAAACGAAAATAGTTTTTCAATAAAATTATTATCAGCTACATTTAAAATCAAAAGTAATCGTCTTCCAATCTGCAACCGTGTATATGCATATAAATATTAAGTATCCGTTGTTCTTTATATTCTTTTCATAATTTCCAAATGCATTTTATTAATTAAGTAATATAATTAAAGTACTATAATAATATTAGTTACCCTGATAATATAAATCACACACACTTGCGACACGCGAAAGCAAAGTACCATATTTTATATGCACAAGAATACGATAAATTAAAAAAAAAAAAAAGAAAAAGAAAAAAACTTATTTCTAAAGCATGATGGAAGAGTAAGGACTGAGCTTCGAATACATAGGTTTCAGTTACAATTGAAAAGGGATAGCTAAAACTCTTAAAATCGGGCCATCAAAAGGTGGAGAACGTTTATAATTCCATTCAGGGCCTCTGCGTTGCCTAACACAAGATCTCTCCTTTTCTGTTCAAATTTTAAAAGGTGAAGTAATAAATACACATGAAGAACAAATGACAATTAACCGTTCGCATACCAATGTGTTCAGCTGAAAAATTAAAAAAAAAATAATCTGAATTAGTTATTTTTCTGATTTTATATATTTTAACACATTTTTTATTGTTCCTTAGGCAAAGTTATTTTTAAAATAATTTGTTTCACCGAAGAAACTATAAATTACTTTTTATTATCAATAAATGTTTTCGGCATTTCTGAGTTTTGTTAAATTTCATGCCTTAGATACCAGAGAAATTAAAAAAAAAATTAAATATTCAACATGATTAATTTCGAACACGTTGTAGAGACGGATTTTATGACGTAGGTTACAAACAAATCCATCCGTCAAGATCAAAATAATGATTCGCTTTGCTGGCTGCTTATCGTTGGGTCCGGGGTTCAGATTCTCGAGAAGGCGTGGGTATTTGTAAATATATTGTGTCTTTGCGGCATAGGCGCATTTAAAATACACTGCAAGCCGAAAGTTTTCACGAGTGGCTTGGTGGTAGAGGAAGAAAGGTGAGAGAACTCTGGACCCGACCCCTGAGGAATTCTCCTTCAAAATTTGGACGCAACTGGACGAAGTCTTACTGTCACTCATAAAGTGTCCTGCCCAAGGCCCATATCAGTGATAGGCGCAATCATGCGCTTTTTGCCACCATAAAATTCGTGGACTTGTTCTGCAGTTAATGTAAGACAAGTGAGATAAGTCACAACAACAACAAACGAATCCGTCATTGAAAGTGTGTATGTGTTAACTAAGAGGAAGCGCTACTAAATAGGAATTAAAAAAAAAATCGCTTTTCGTTTACATTTATTATCTTCACTCCCCTCCCCTCCCCATCTTATTAGATGAGTAAAATAGAGGAGAAAGTGAACGCTGAGTAGGACTGAAATCGAAGAATAAGAACTTAAATCAAAAGAGGCACCTTTCCTTTCAAAACTATTCGCAGAATTTGGATGTATTGGTTTACGCATGAGAGTGAATAATACCAGATTAATACACTGGTGAAATAAATTAAGAGAATTTGCATATTTCATCAAATTGCATGAAAAGAACTGAACTGAAGGCAAAACCACTGCTTCTAGATAAAAATGCAAATCAGAAGACCGGCTGTTTGGGTGCCGCTCACGTCTACGGGCAGAAGAGTCCGATTAGCATGGTGCAGACAGCATAGTGATTGGAGTACGGAGCAGTAGACGATCGTTATGTTCAACGACGCGTCCCGTTTTAGCCTAAAGACCGATTCTCGCCGTACTTTCATATGGAGAGATCCAGGGACACGCTACCTACCCACCAATGTCCGCAAAATCAACAATTATGGCGGTGACGGTATAATGGTCATCATGTTGGATGGCCGCACACCTCTCTACGTCTTTGACAGAGGCTCTGTGACTGGTGTGAGGTACAGAGATGAGGTCTTGAAGCCCTATGTTCGCCTTTTCCGGGGTGCAGTGGAAACCGAGTTCATCTTACAGGTCGATAACGCGAGGCCACATAGAGCTCTTCCGGTCGACGAATTCCTCGAGAGGGAGGATATTTGCCGGATGGATTGGCCAGTCAGGTCTCCAGACCTCAACCTATAGAGCATGCCTGGGACGCTCTGGGGAGGGCAATTGCAAATCGCAACCCCCCTCCGAGAACAGTCCAGTAACTGAAAACAGCGTTGCTGAATGAGTGGGACCAATTACCACAGGCACTGAGAACTGCCTTATTTCCAGTATGACATCACGCTGCGAGGCCTGTATGGCTGTAAGAAGGGACAATACCGACATCACGCTGCGAGGCCTGTATGGCTGTAAGAGGGGACAATACCCCCTATTAACCCATTTCTTTTGTGTCTTCTGCAACTGCTGTTTCAGACCTTCAGACCCCCATGAGTGTTACACGCGAACCGGTGTGTCTATTATAACTGTTGAATGTTTATTTTGTTTGTATTATATGTTCATATCTAATTTTATTAAAATCTGTCCAGTAGTTCTGGAGATCGTAGATCAAATATGAAAATTGTCTTAATTTATATCACCAGAGTATGTTGAAAGTAAAGTCAGCTGAACGCCGCTTATCAAGAAAAAGATCTTATCGTCTTATCGTAAGCAAACTTAAAAAAAAAAAAAAAAGACAAAGAACAAGGCAGATCATTTTATTTGAATACTTTATGTTAAGAACTGCTCACGTGGAATAATATTATCTGATGTCGTGTTTGACATTTTTATTTTAGCTTAATGTTTTGAGAACAATGTTGTGATAAATGTGACGGCAACTGTTAGAAAAATCGTTTTCTTCTTGAAGGAATTCCGATGAATCTTCTGCTTACTGTAAAATTCAGGTAATATCTGTGTTTCTTTAGCTGAGTGTAAAAGGAGAAAAAATTCTTTCTGAATAAATAAATCGTTGCATTGATACTATGAAAATTCTTGTTGGTGTTGCTAATGCCCACTTCTCTATAGTCAGCCCAAGCTCACGAAATTTTTCGTGGTAAGAAGCGCAAGTTTTACGCCTGCCGTTGGCAACAGCCTTGAGCACCTTACAGGTGACAGTGCGATTTAGTTCAATTCCGCCCGCAATTTTGATGGAGAGAAGCCCGGATCCGAGGGTTTCTCACCCCTCTTCTTCTATCACCAACCTCTCGAGATGACTTTCGGCTCACCGCATATTTAGAGTGCCCTCATGCCGCACGGGCACTATACATTTACAAACATCCATGCCTTCTCTGGGATTCGAACTCACGCCCTTCGACACGGCAGTCAGCGAAGACCGGTTGGGCGACGAAAATTATTGTACCTTTCAAGAAGAAGCACATTAGTTTTTACAAATAACTAAATTATTTCCTTCGCCTTTCATTAAGTAAAATACAGGTCCGAAGGCGGTTAGTGACGGTATTCGAAACAGTTATGTTAATTTTTCTTTTGCGCAGCGTAATATTTGAAATAAAAAATTAATAAAACTGAATTCCAAGAAATTTTACGTTTTAATCTTTAGAATTTCTAATGCTTAAATCCAAAGCTTTCCGAATTAAAATTTACTTCAGAAGAAAAAAATTAATAATTAAAATAAAAATATTAATTTCAAAATAAGTATTTAACGTATTTCAAATAGCTTTAGTGTTTATTTCCAAAAAAACAAATTACGGGAAGGACGTGAGTACTAAAACTAAACTAAGTATTTCATAAAATGGAGTTATATTTTATAATCTTTCTTTATAGAAATGAATATTACTTATTTAATTATAAAAAGTAGAAAGTTGAAAAATCTGGTACATTTTTAGTACAACAGAAACTTTTTTATATAATACAAACAAACAAACAAAAAAAAAAAAAACAGATAACTACAGAAATTAAAAGTATTGTGTTCAAACTTGTTTTAATACAAAACTTTGTAATCTCTTGTTTTAGAAACATGATCAAAATTTTGAATTTCTGAGGACATTGTGATGAAAGGAAATATTTTAGAACTTTAAGCTAATATTTTTTAAGAAATTTTCTAACAGTTTATAGCTCAAAGTAAGTAGTTTTAATTCAGAATAACGCAATTACAAAGCAATGCATTTATTGAAGGCAAATGCCTGCCGACAGCAAGAGCTTGATTTGAGGGAAAATTCCTCAGTTTTTAAAGTCACCAAAGAAAATTTTTTTTACGATTTTATAATCTCTCTACCGTTGGAAACTTCGAACGATAGCGAATCTCACGTAAGAGGAAGCTTCTTGACTGAGTTATGCCGTAAACAAACCAGCTTTCCGATTGGCGGGCAGACACTAGTTTGAAGATTTGCCACTTAAGTGCCATGTGGGTCTACCATTACGATTGGCAGTAATTATCGAGTATCCAAGAATAGATGGCAAAAACAAACTATCTGTTGAGAGGAATACATCATGAGGTAGATATCGAGCTGAGATGTGCTGAAAATGCCTAATGCAAGGCACGGTTTCCCGTAAATATGAGGGAGTTTGTGTGTGGTTTTACCCTCTTAATTACTAGGTAACTTTAAAAAGAAAAAAGAGAAAAAAAATGATGGGACTGTCTTTGAGAGTAAAATCTCTTAAAAATAACAACCACAAAATTCCTTATAAATAAGAATTAATGTAAATTCGAAACTGCAGCTGTTCATTTGACAAAACAAAAATTCAAATTAACATACATTTCTAAAATTCTTCAGACCAAAAGAAAAAAAATATGGTATGTTAGCTGATTGTTAAGTAAGTTTTCTTGCAAATACTGAGGTTTCTTTTTTTAGGGAGTTACAGCAAAGTGCATGCTTATCTTGTTATATAGAACATTATTTTGAGGAAGGGGAAAAAATACAAGTTTCTGAGCAACACTTAAACATGTAGTTACATCAGTAAAGAAGGTAACTAAGATTAAGATCTTTTACTTAAGACAAACCATTTGATAACTCTCGATCACGTGTTTATGAAGGCACGGAATGCTTTTTTATGATGCTGATATGAGAAAGGGCTGAATAAAATTCTCGTATTTGCAAATACATACGATGCAATTCAAGTTCATGTTTTACAAATTTTAAAACGAAATTGATGCCATATTTAAAAATTTTCACATGAAGTATGAAATATGCAGTTTTATATTATCAAAAAATGTTAGCATTTTTCTAGATAAAAGTTTACCTCATTTACAAAAATAAATGATGGTAATTTTGCTTCGAAATTTTTGGAAGTTCAAGAATGATTTACACAGGGTCATCTTATACAACTGGCACGATTACTTATTAAGTAGTGTTAACATCCATTACGCCAAAGTGTTTCATCTGCATTCTTTAGGAAAATGTATAATTGTTTCAAAACTGAAAAGCATTTTTGCAGAATCATTGAGATAGAATCACATGAAACAAGAATTTAAAGTACATGTCCGACTACACCAAGTCTAACTGAATGCGCAGGTCAGGAAAAAGAATGTAAAAAGTGATCTATTTTTGGTGCCGAAATATCAATCAAAAATGAGTTAAAAATGTATCACTCTCTCGGTTGGATTTATTTGATTATAGCAAATCTCAACGGGGCTGTCTGCCTAAGGGCAAGTATACCTTTTTAGAGGACTTTCCAAGGATAACTGGCTCGTATCTAAGTTACAGATGGGGAGAAACAAGAAACCGTTCATCCAGCCAGCCCGTTCGCCTGGAATCGAGCACAAGTCTAACCACTAGTGTTCACCGTTTTTACGATTTGGCCGTTCGGCCAGTACAGTACAGTAAAGTCGTGCTACCGTTTGGCCACTGGTAGGCGCTCTGTAACTGGGATTTATTAGTTTAAGGTATATTAAAGGCCACGCGTTTAAAATGCGGAATAGTGTTAATTCAAAGCAAGTTGTATTCCCGGCTGTTGAATTGGCTATTACCATGTATTCCTGATTTTCCTTCGTGTGTAATGTAAATATGAGTCGGTTTCCCCTAGAAAGGTCCTTCGCGTAGGTCATATTTTCCACAGGCAGATCGTGTTAGTTGGTCTGTTGTAATCATATAAACCAGTCATCGGCATTCTAAGCAAAATAATAATGATAAAAACATGTCTAACTTGTTTAAAAAGCTCGCACGAAATGCTTATACGGAAGTTCTATTTGAAATGGGGGAGGAATTCATAATCAGCTTAAGAAACATTCATCGGAAGACATGAACCACAGACTGATTGCCGCGTCGTTATGAATTGCTCAATGGTCTCAAAACACTGACACCGTAGAAATATCTTGGTAAGATGGGACAGTACGGTCCGAGGGTGAGAAATCTAGCTAATAAGGTGGCTAGTAGCGTAATAGGAACCTGCTTTTAATAAAAACACTTAAGCTTCTTAAACGTTCTTTATTCAAAATGCAATATGATATCGATTTTTTTTAATTATTATGTCTTCTGCCATTAGGCAGTGCACGGAATGGAAGGGATGCCCCGTGGAGGACATTTTAGGGAATAGTGGCTTAGTGGCTCGTATCCATGTAACACATGGGGAAAATCACGAAAACGCCTATGCAGCCAGCCCGTTTGCCAAGACTCGAACCTCAGACCTAACTACAAGTATTCAGTGGCTTTTAACACTGGTGGGCGTATTTAATGGTCGAATAGTGCTTTTATTCCGTCCGTCCACACTACAACATAAACTACGTTATTCCTGATGTTATAACATCATACATGTCTTCTACAAAAAAAGGTTCTAACGCTTTGTGGCAGCCAAATTCAAATATTGCAAGTTACTTGCATGTGCCATGATTTTCTAGGAAGTTACCGAATACAGGAGTGTGAAATATTTTGCAAACGTTTTTCAAGTAAATAAGATTGGGCAAACTGAATTTATTGCCTTATCAGAAATCATGGATTGATCAGTCTCATTTTTATCAAACGAACAGATTTTCACTTTCCACGTAATCGTTGACCAGCTGAACCCTATGAGGACGAGAGTTGTCGTCCATTAACAGGAACCCTGGACCAACTGCGCTCTTGAAAAGTCGAACACAAGCTTCTTATATATGCTCTTTATACCTCATAGCAATCAGAAAGTCTTTGTCAAACACATGCAGTGGTGTGTGGCCATCCAACGTAACGCCTGTCCAAACCATTTACCTCCATCCCTCATTTTCACTGATGAGGGAGGGATGCTATCGTGTTCCAAGGTCTCTCCAGATATAGGTAAGCTAAGAGTCAATGTCCAGACTGAATATCGATTCATCAGTAAAAAGGACGGTAATCCTCTGAATTTTGGTACAAGGTGCATGTTATCTCACGATGCTAAATGCGCTTTCTTGTGTGCTGTAGTGAGTAGGACGCAAACCGCGGGTCTCCTGGCATACAGCCCTTTCTCATGACGCTTCTGGGCAACTATAGATGATGAAACTCGGGTTCCAGTGGCAGCATACAACTGACTTGAGAGATGTGACGCTATACCAGTCCTACGTCGCCTTGCTGCAAGTTCCAAATAACGATCCTCATTTGGATCATGATCGACTTTGTTCAGGTCTTCTACTAGATATAGATCGAGTGTCTTAAAACTGTTCCCACAAATTGCAGATGACACTGAGCATTACACTGAGCTATGTAGCCATTTGCGCTCGCAACTGGCCTACCTCCAGTCTACCTACAATCTCCATCTCATTCCGCTATACATACGTTCGTTGCTACTCATTTTACTTCATACTTTATAAAATTTACCCAACTTTTGTTAAAATCACCCAACTTTTCATACAAACACGGCAAATGCCGTGAATGAGTACAAGCAAACAGTTAGTCGAAAGCCTCTCATGCCTATATCCCCTCCATAGACACGCATGTGTACGCTTACATACAGAATTCTTCGGGGCCTTAATTAGTACCTTTGGTTCAGTAGCTTGTAGAGTGATTATGCGTTTTTGGAGCTGAAGAGGTGAAAATGTGCAATGCCCTCGCTGGGATTCGAGCCTGGACCTCTCGAATATGCACCGAGTGTGCTACCGTTACATCACGAAGGCATGCTGGAAGAGGGAGAAAATACCTCATATACTCCTCCTTTTAAAGTGCGACTGGGGATTAGCGAACCCAGTCGCCAAATCCTGTTGGTAACTAATTATTGTCCACCTCCTTTTAGTTAGGACGCCATTTGTAGAGTCACTAGGCCATTTTGAAACAGGAGAGGGGAAAAATATGCAATGTCCTCACCGGGACTCGAACCTGGAACTATTGAATACGCGCTGAATGTGCTATCGTTACACCACGAAGGTAAAGGAGGGAGAAAATACCTTCTAGACACTGCTTTTAAAGGGTGACTAGAGTTAAGGGGACCCAATCGCCAAACCCCGATGGTGACGAATTATCGTCCCCCACCTTTTAGTTCGGGCGCCACTGTAGAGTTACTACATTTTTTTGAAGCAGGAGATGTGAAAAATCTACAGTGCCCTCGCCGGCATTCGAACTGGAGCGTAGAGTGTACTACCGTTACACCACGAAGACATGCGGAGAGGAAGGAGAAAATAACCTTATAACCTTTCGTAAAAATAGACATAATTTGCAATTTCCCTTAATTTAGCTCGTGAATGTATATATATGTACACATTATCCATGATGGAGAATCATATGTAAATTTGTAGCCAAAGGTGATGCCTTTAAGAGCACATAACAAATTTAAAGCATCCCGTCTCCTTTTAGTAAAATATTGATCAGCACATAATACACGTACGCGATATACGGTGTTCCACAGTACATCAGTTAGCCTCCAAGAAAACAAGCCAGCATCATTACACACATAAACAGCCTTTTTGCAGCTAATAAAACTAGTTAATTAAATAGTTAAGCAATAATAATTTAAATTATAAGGTATTTCTCCCGCCTTCTTCGCATGCCTTCGTGGTGCAGTGGTCTGCATGCTGGGCCTCTATTTCAGCGGTCCGTGGTTCGATTCCCGGAGAAGGCATTGCTCATTTTTCATCTTTCCTGCTTCTAAATAACCTAATGTCTCTACAAGTGACACCCGAACTAAAAGGTTGTGGATGATGATTCTCCACAACCACGATTTGGCGATTGGGGCCCCTAATCCCCAGTCGGCCTTTAAAAGGGGGGTATATAAGGTATTTCTCCTGCCTTCTTCGCATGCCTTTGTGGTGTAGTGGTCGGCAGACTTGACGCGTAACCGAGAGGTCCGTGGTTCGATTCCTGGCGAAGGCGTTGCTCATTTTTCATTTCTTCAGCTTCCTGCTAAAAAAAAAAACTGATGTCTCTACAAAATATTAAGCTTTTCCCCTTCGCAAGATTTATACTACGTAATGGCAGCCACCAAAATCCTACGAAGATGGAATAACACTACAAGAAGTAAAAATTTTCTAAACAACGGACGGATATTATGAGACCATTCGTATACTTCAACTACTGTTTTATAAAATGTATAATATGCGATTACATCATACGTTAAAAAGCCTGATAAACAATAAGGCTATAATTTGATTATTAAAAATACTGAGGTGTTGTACATAAACAGAATAACATACACGCTGAAGGATGTTTGGTACAACAATAGAAGAAAAGGCCATCCCCGACCAATATTTGAAAAGCATTTGCCTGGTCATTTAACGGAGGGGCGAGGCGAGATATATGTATGTATTATAATGAAACTTCCTATATGAAATTTCTGCACTCTCAAATATTGGATGAATTATGTCTTTTACGTTGCGAAAAGTTTAAATTTTTTATTTCATGTGAAATCTAGGTTTACATACGACACATTATATTAAGAATATTTAAGTAATTAAATATTTTAAATTATAGTAAGGTTTTATAATATTAACAAAGAATTACAGGCATATTTCAATGGACAAAATACTTTAATTTTAGACATTTTATTTAATATATTTCTATGATATTTTCAAATGCACATGAAGCTTCTCCAGTTTTTTTACTGACTTTTGTTAGTCGGGAAGAAAAAATACATATTTAATTTTTTTTGAAAATTTACCCGCATATTGCAAATGACAGCTAACCAACGATATGGAAAAAGCTAAAATTGTTTCGTGCATTGATATTTCATTTAGTATTCAGATGTGTAACGCCGTAATAATGAAAGTCAGAAATAGTAAAAGCTTCGCGAATTGTTGAATGTTCTATATATAAAAGGAATGATACCCTGATGTTGGCTGAGGAAGTCTCTGATAATGAAGTTGAAAGCAAATTTTAGAAATATTTCTAAATTCGAATGAAAATAGAAATAATGTAAAATCTAATTTAGTTATTCTAATAAATAGTCCTAATAGCTTTTTGGCAGAACTGAAAATTAATATGAAACTTTTTTTAAAAGTTAATTAAAAATTCACAAATGGATAATTTTTGACAAAACTTTACGTGTTTCTTTCCTGAAAGGAAGCTATTAACTTATATAAATTAGATATATGAATTTAACAGGATGAAAATGAAGAACCATAAGCCATTGCACTTGCAATGATATCAATATATTGACATTTATGTATTGATAGTCATTATTAAATTTAAATATATTGCGTTAATTATCGTATTATACAATTAGATACACATATTTCAGAGAACAGGCATATAATAGTTGTAATACACAGAAAAAAAAAGCCTCACAGGTATATGAATAAAGACAAAAATATGCAATGTCCTCACCGGGACTCGAACCTGGAACTATTGAATACGCGCTGAATGTGCTATCGTTACACCACGAAGGTAAAGGAGGGAGAAAATACCTTCTAGACACTCCTTTTAAAGGGTGACTAGAGTTAAGGGGACCCAATCGCCAAACCCCGATGGTGACGAATTATCGTCCACCACCTTTTAGTTCGGGCGCCACTGTAGAGTTACTACATTTTTTTGAAGCAGGAGATGTGAAAAATCTACAGTGCCCTCGCCGGCATTCGAACTGGAGCGTAGAGTGTAC
The DNA here is from genome assembly GCA_000611955.2 of Stegodyphus mimosarum. Taxonomy (NCBI): domain Eukaryota; kingdom Metazoa; phylum Arthropoda; class Arachnida; order Araneae; family Eresidae; genus Stegodyphus; species Stegodyphus mimosarum. The sequence goes on from KK112173.1 coordinate 272,285, forward strand.
TACCGTTACACCACGAAGACATGCGGAGAGGAAGGAGAAAATACCTTATAACCTTTCGTAAAAATAGACATAATTTGCAATTTCCCTTAATTTAGCTCGTGAATGTATATATATGTACACATTATCCATGATGGAGAATCATGTGTAAATTATTATATTTATTACTATATATTATTATATATTATTATTATATTTATTACTATATATTATTATATATTATTATTATATTTATTACTATATATTATTATATATTATTATTATA
>KK112173.1:272593-288928 GCA_000611955.2 Stegodyphus mimosarum
TTATTACTATATTTCCTATATTATTTTTAAAAATATTTTCTCATTTTAAGAAAGTATGCCGATATTATAAAGCAAAACGAATAGCTGTAGGTAAAATATACGTCAAAGATTCATTTTCTCTTAAAAAGTACTACTTAGTTTTTAAATAACACTATCTGGCCTTGAAAATTTTCTTCAGTGTGGAAAGTTTACATTCGTGGCTGTTAACGATTCCAACTTGCGATTTCTCACACGAAAACACAAACAAGTGGTCAAAGGTGCAGAGCATTGGAATACCAAGATACACTTAAAATCTGCTTAGTACTTTCTAATCACTGAAGCTCACCTTTTTTACAACCGTCGCCACTAACGCTTGGAGACCGATACCAATCAGATTGGTTTCCACTCCGAAAAACTAAGATTAGTTTCAGTGGTGATAATTGCAGATCGACAAGGGCCTGCTAGCCCCCGTGGCAGAAACCGTCACACAGCCTGTCAATCAGATAAGTGACCGCCTTCGTGACCGGCAAAGAAACGACATTATTGACCTCCCTAATAGTTGACTGGTGGATTTTTACGGCTTCCGCGACTGTAGTCAGCAGTAGCTACTGTGCGGTTTTCTAATGAAGCTCCCGTCTCCTGATAAAAGATGTTCCCGATGTACGCTGTTCTATGATGTGCCAATGAACGAGTTATCGTAAATGGCATGGCTACCATGAAAGTAATCGCAAGCCGATGAAAGCAGAGATAGGATTCCATAGCTTCTCCGAGTTGTTTTTACACTGATTGCATTTAAGTTTTACGACCGGAGACGGTGAATTGCTAATCTGCGGAAGGCCTTGCATTTTGCGGTTGGAGATAGATGTGTTGATTAGGTGCTAATGTTTATCCACTTTTAGACGCAAATAGTAAAGACTAACTGCCATTGCACTTTATCAGCTGTTGAATGCGTTAGAAAGCTATCTTTTTATGGGAAGAGAATGAGCACAGCTTATTCACCATTCTTGAATTAAACATGTAGTTAATTGCGCTGGATAACCCTGAGAGAAGAAAGTATTTAAATAAAGTTTGAGAACTTATAACATTCCAAATTTTATCCAGTCACATTTTTATGTTTAAGTATGGAACTATTTGTGCGGTCCATCGGCAGCCGAGCGATAAGGTCACTAAACACTGGTAGTTCTAATTCCCAGTTTGAATTCTTGTGAATGGGCTGGCTAAATGGGCGTTTTTCCCCTGTATGACATGCATACGAGCCAGTTTCCATAAAAAGTCCTCCATCTCATAGTCAGATAGCCCTCCAGTGCTTTGCAATAATCAGTTAAAACAAACTAAACTACCTGTATACCAAACGAACAGCGTAATTATGTTTCCAGCCAGTAAACTAAATCAAATAATTTTAAATTCAGCTAAACACTTTTTTACGACTGAGCATAACTTTTCCTTAAAGTAAATTAACCCATAACTGGTATGGTACAATCCCATCCTCTCGTTTTACCTAATGACTTTTTTACTTACCTGGTATTTATGTATTTCCAAGTATTTTGATACATTGGTCACTTTCAGTGAAATTATAGAGCATGTCTTTCCTAGACGAGGAATTATTACTCATTTCGATGAAAAACCAAATATTTATCGATATCATAAGGATTTTGTGAAATGTTTTCGTGAAAGAGTAATTTTATTCACTGGAGAACCCACCCGCACCAGATGCGTTCACACTTTTCACTATACCATTTAAAGATTAAACCTGCATGGTATCTTGGAGTACGTTAATAAAAAATTATTGCGCACTTCATGCGTGGTGTAGTGGTGTAAGCGGTAGCACGTCCACTATCAATTAATAAAATCTGTGGTTCGAATCCCGGCGAAGGCACAGCTGTACTTACCAGATTCCAAAAAATCATAATATCTCTACATTTTCTTTCGAGTTAAAATGTGGTGGATGATACTACACTTTGATCGTAGCCAAGAGGCTGATAAAACATGCGCTACAAAATCACACATATATGAAGCACGAAGAGCTTAGCATAAAACCTATTACAGTATTTATTGCAAAAATTTCTAAGAAATTTTTTAACAGAATTTACAGGGTTAACAACTCCTCAATTCCAATGCTAAATTATAATCCTTATCATGCAGTTAACAGAAAACGGCCTGAAGCCGTTCTTAGACATTTAGTCTGATTATTGTATTCATTTACTGTGCGTTTATTCATTTTACTTGTCTGCTGTTATAAGCTGTTATAACATGTTATTCCTGTTTGTGTTAGTATTTGTATTTTATTATTTGGAACAAGCCTGTAGTTTTCTGTGCTCTGGTGCTTTCCTTACTTTCAGCCAACAGCTACGCTTCCGCCTGCCAATCATTAAATCTCCCCCCCCCCAATCACGTGTACCATTTGACCCATCTCATCGCTCCCACATCTCTGTCGATGCTTTTTATACAAGCTTCGACATTGAAGGACATGATTCATTTCATATAGCCTTTATTACGAACCCTAGAAGGACTTGCTACAAGGACTTTATGTTTATTATACATTATTATATTATTTTTACGTTATATTTTCATGTTACGTTTATCACATCTCTTGTTAACCTGGGATAAGGCTCCGGTCCAGGAACCCGTGTTTCGTGGCCTGGGACCACCTAAGAAGAATTCATCACCACCCCTAGATTTGGTCGATTGGGTTTCATGCCTATCACCAGTCAAGCTTTAAGTGGGGAAGACTATACAGAATTATCGTATTTCTACGTCAGTATTCTCGTAGTGTAAGTAGCAGCACCTCCAGCTAGTACTTGGAAGCTGCATGCTTTGAATCGCGACCTTTGAATTTTGGCAAGGACATTTTTTGATTTTTTCTGTTTCTTGATCTAAAAGAAACTTAAGGTCTTAGCACTTTATCATCGCCCATCTTTTATAGAGATTGGTTTTTTTTTAAGTTAAGGGTGCAGGAAAATTCTTTCTTTCCATCCAAGTATGCAGTCCGTGATAGCCTTTCATATTTTGAACAGCAAGGTTATAAATATCTTTATTTTGGCCAATAATTTCTTACAAAGAAAGAATTAACCGAGCAATATTTAAAAATTGATTTCTCTGCGAACAAATTTTCAGTTTTCGTTTTGATTTCTCAGCAATAACGGAAATAAAGTTGAGTAGGTTTAATTTTCGAAGTATTTAAAGCACGCACAACTGCTCATTTTAAGTACGAATACAACATGCAAAATTAAAAAAGAAATTGGGGAAAAATGAAATAATTTCGCAAAGAATTCACAGACGGATGCAGACTGTATAACGAAATACAGTACCTTTATTTCATTATTAAGTTTTAATATTTCACTACAGACATTTCAAAAAGCAGTCAAAAACCCAATGATTTTAAGGCTACTTTAAATAATTATTTCTGTACCAGTCAATTTAATGAAAGTAATATATATATATATATACATGAAAGAATTAGGTTGCTTTGGTACTTTGTGAGGATATTCCTGCTTTTAAAGTACACATTGTAATGAATTGTAAATTAAAGTAAGATCTTTTCCACTCCCCCTTCCTCCCTTGCTTTCAACACTGCCAAGGAGTATAATATGAGGCGGACCTATCGCCAAAAAGAATTACCATCAGTCTGTTCTTCCGAGGCTCTAGAAGTTAACACCGAAATTGCCTGAAGGGAAATGTGCTCCCTGCTGGTGGACTTGTCTTTTTTATTTCTTTGCTTTTCTATTTAGGTGAAGGAGCTATTTCAATTATCAGCAGTATGATCTGAAGAATTTTTTTTATCGAATGTAGAACAAAGATGAGAATCAGATCATCAAATTATTTTCTTTACGTCTGCCATGGTGGTCATTTTTATCATGGCAGAAGGAAGGTTGAAAAAAAAGGGGGAAAAAGATTGGGTGGGGAGAGGGAGCAAAAATATCCAATCATTCGAAACCGTTTAAATAAAACGATGATAGTAATTTTCAGTCTCTTAAACCAAAATTATGAACCATGTTCAACGAGATATGCACTTCAAATAGACAGCCATAGTAAAAAAGGGTCATTTTTCATGCTTAACTCTTGTACATTGTTATAGAAAAGTATAAATTTTCATGGCCATGTAGTTTAACTGATAAGCAAAGATAACATCATTACTAAATTTCGTTGATTTTAAATTTTCGAAATCATATGAATGCCGACTTTTAAACAGACATTTGTTTTAGAAATTTTGAAAATATATATATATATATATATATATCACTGCCGACAGAAGCAGCGCTAGGGTTTTTGGCGACCGCTTGTGAACTGACAAATGGCGCCTTTGAGAATTTTTTGGCGTATTGCAACAGATTTTTGGGGAGGGGATAACAATAACATTGCACGTAAACAATAGTCTCTTACTTAAATTTCAGTGGGATTTATTTTAAATTCGTGGTACCCGTAGTAACTAATTTTGTTAGCCGTGAAAGATTGGAGGGAGGGGAGGTCTGTTTTTGTGTGTGTGTGATATTATCATACGTGTGATTTAGCTTTTAACATTAAATTTATTTTCGAAAATGATAAGTTTCTTCTTCCAGCATCAGCAATCAGTAAGTAAAATAAGAAACATTTTAAACTAAATCGCAAAGTCAGAAAAAATTAAATTATTCGATAACGCCTTTTTTTATTTATCTTTGTTAAAGGTACTACTTTAGCCACATATTTAATTGTAGATTTCAGTGCTATGCATGTCTTTTTAGTTACAATTTTTCAATAGATTTTCATTTTTCATTTCCTGGAAAATTTTTTTCCCTGTAGTGCACATTAACACTCACTCAGAAAACATTTCAAAATATTGCTGAACTAAAAAAAAAAAAAACCTTTTAAAATATTAGTTTTATTGATGATCAGTACAGAGGGGGGGGGTTGTTGCAATTTCAGTACATCTGAATCACCCCTACCACGTCGTGAAAGCCCTACGTGTCATAATATATCTGCATGAGATTCAGCGAAATCTGCTGGAATCATCACGTAATAGCTACAATGCGCTTTCTTGGGATTAAACCCGGAAATCTGCAATTCTAGACAATGATAACTTACTACTAATAGGTTCCTACTAATAGATTTTTTAGTCACTTATATTACGAGAGATTTGAAATTCAAATGATCCGACAATCTTTCCAGATTCGGGTTTGATTGGTTAATTGATTCATTAATGGGAGCGAAGCCATCTCCAGCCCCAAGAACTATAATCCAAGAATAAAATGCTTCGGATTTGAATTCGACGAGACTTAGGATTCGACCTGCCTCAATTTTTTTCCAACCTACTTAAAATCTATGTAATATATTCATAGTAGCATTCATCAAGATTTGAGATACATCAACACCACATCGTTTGCCAATGAACGCCATTTAGAAGATAACACACGAGATGCAGTACTGTAGAGTGGATACTGCGAATCAGCACTTTACACCTTGTCATAAAAATGCTTCAATTAGAACACTAAAAACTAAGTTTGAGGTTTAATTTTGTGTTATTATGGCAAAGCACACTAGGGCTATCTGCCTAAGGGAAGGGATGCCTTCGTGGAGGACTTTCTAGGGGAAAATGACTCGTATACACGTTACAAATAGGGTAAACCACGAAAACGCCCATGCAGCCAGCCCGTTTGCCTGTATTCGAACCCAGGTCGGAATTTACAGTGTTCAGCGATTTTACCACTTAGCCGCTGGCGGCCCCACGAAGCTTTAGGAGCTATGTGCTACTGAATAACAGAATATATAAGAGATTAGTCATGTAAAGAAAGATTGATGTCCATGTTCCTGCTAAAATTTCTCAAGAGAGATCTATTTCTGATAGTATCAGAACTAAAAAATCATGGATGTTTTCTAATATGTTGCTGAAGATTTATGTTCGTGTTGTAGATCGAAGTTTGATGTTGTAGGGTCAGTTAGGTCAGTTTTAGTGTAGGAATTAGGAAAATACGCAGTACCGTTGCCGGGATTCGAATTCCGGATCTCCCGACTGCTAGCCGGGCGTGCTTCCAATTACATCATGAGGACCTGTGGTAATTAGGGAGAAAATACCTTACAATGTTGCTAATGGATTCGAGAATCCACTCTTTTCAATGTATATACAGAAGCTATCTTTTGCGCTAATATCAGTTAATCAAGAAAAATTTTAACCAACCAAGAAACTTTTAAACGTAGGCATATAACAGGAAGGATGTTTAGCATGAATAAATATTATGCATTATTTAAATGATGTAGAATCCAGTAGCTTGTATACTAATGCATGTAATTTTCGCCTTCTATTTCTACTTTACTTTCTTTTGTGTAGTAGTCATAAGTTTGTTATAGCTGTCGGCATGTGTGTTTGATGTTGGATGAGCTGAGTTCCAAGTTTGATAGTACCGACATAGATCTTTTAACGAGTTTTAACAGATGCGCTTCGCATTTGATATAAGAAATGCTATATTAATCAATGATAGCGAACCCTGGGGGTTCCACAGAGATCACTCAAGGGCTCCGCGACACCTAACATGCTTTTTTTTTATCTTATCATTTAAGTAATTAAAAAAAAATAAAAATGAACGCCTCTGCTAAATTAAAAAAAATAGATTAAGAACTAACCCTCGGTTCCACTTACTAATCTGGATAGCTGATCCAAATATGAGAGTTTGACATCGCGAGCTATGACGGCACCATCAGGATAAATTTTGGTATTCTGCAGCAGCCGCACTGCGGAATCACCTGGAATCCTACTATCAGCAATTCTCTGGCTCGTTTCGTTATTGATCGCTACACATAGGGAATCCCAAAGCTCAGAAATACAGGGCATCCCCAAATTTTAAAAATACAGGAGAATAGTTTATACTTGACTATAAAAGAATAGTGCGAGTAACCAGGATAATAATCCCTTACGGATGTTTGTCTCATAAAATACAAATTGACTGAAAGGTTTTCTACTTTAATTTTTTGCTTATTGATCAACTTTATTGGTTATTACATTCGCACATCACACATACTCTTCCGTATAATTAGAAGTAAAAAACGCACCACATCGTTAACCGTAATGCTTATAAGGATATCGAACCAGGATATGAGACAAACATGTATTTTTGGATGATTATATATACAAATACTGCAATGATATCTCTACTGATGAAGTAAATTATTAAGCTTATTAAAAATATAGTCAAAACCTATTCTAGTAGCCACTGCGTGGCATATAGGTAGGTATTTGCTGCAAAACGTTCTCCCCCAGTTATAAGATTGCGCTTGATGAGGTTGTCAAAGTCATTAACTTCATAAAATCTCAGATACTCCATAATCGTTCATTCAAAATACCATGTGAGGACAGGGAAGTGTACATAATGGAGTCAGGTAGTTACTTCCAGGAAAGCTACAAACCCGTATTTTTAAACTAAGGGGCGGAGGTGCATGTTTTTTTTTTGGAACTGAGACGTCGATTATTTGATAGAAACTGGTTGCTTAAAATTTCCTATTTAAGTGCATTTTTACAAACATCAATGAACATCTCATTAAAATTTAAAGGATTAACTTGTGGGAAGTAAATGTATTTACTGCTCATGAAAAAATTTTTGCTTTCAAGAAAAAGGTAGAATTTTAGACAATTTGTGCGCATTCTAACGACTTTGATCGCTTCTTAACAATAAAAGGCTTTTCAGAGGAGCAAAGAGTTGATATAGGGAAGACATTTATTGAAGAAATTATTCAGCACCTGAAAGGTTTGAGTGAGACTTTTAATCAGTATTTTCCAAATGAACAACAGATTAAATATCAAAATAAATGGTGGATTAAAAGCCCATTTATTATCAATGCACTACCTTCGGCTATGTTAGCAGAAGAATACTAAATTTTATTTAGGTAACATCTAATTCATCACTGCAAGAAAAATTTTAAATAATCCCGTTAGTGGAATTCTGGAGCTGTTTAAAAGATGAATATCCTAACTTGTTAAAAAGGCCGTTTTGGCACTTTTACCATTTGCAACAGCATAAAACGAGGTCCCCAGTTGCATGTGTGAACAAAAAATAAATATCGCAAAAATAATGAGCATGACATGAGAAATCAACTTTCATCCATGAAGCCTAATATTAAGTTTATCTGAGGTAATAAAAAGCAGTACCATTCATCTCATTAGAATTTAAATTTAAAAGTCTTGTTTCAATAAGTTGTTTTAAGTTATTTTAAGAACTTTTGGGTTAATTAAGAAATTACATTATGAAGCAAATAAATATTATTTGACAAAATTGTCAATTTATTACAAGCAATTCGTTTACAAAATGTTGCTGCAAAACCATACTACTGAAGCAACAGGGGTTCCATGACAAAAGTGGGTATTAAAAAGTTCCATTTATCAAAACGATTAAGAAACAACATAAAAAAATGAAGGAAAATGCTTGTGTTGGGCTAAAAATGAAGAAGCTTGTTGACCATCACGCGAGGAAAGGTTACAATCTGTAGTGATTTCACCAACATCAGTATTCTTTCTTTGACAGAAGAATTTTACAGACACACTGTAAGATCGATAAACTTGTCCTTACTGATCCTCACTGTTTGATACAACATTATTGAGTATGAATATTCAACAGTGAAGGTGAAAGACTTCTGTCTCAAATAATTCTATTGACGAAATGAGTATCAAGATTATGAGCTAGACTTGAAATCGCTGTCAGTCCAATGGAGATGACCATCTTCTTCAAATCTCAAATGTGAACATGTCCAGTTTTAAATGAAGTTAATGATAACCTCCGCCTGTGATTACCAGACAATCGTCGAAAAAGGTTAGAAGTTTGTATGGTGTGGCTGCAGCATGTTTCTAAAAATAGATCTGCAGCTCTGACTTATTTAGTATCTGGACACTCATTTTGAATGCCCATGCATACTTGTATATAGGAAGGTTGAGACAGATCTGCTGGCCAAGTATAAGTGGGAATCTTACCTAACTCACCGAAATTTTTTTCTCATACTTGAAAGAACCTATGCAAAGAAAGCGTTTTTATAAGCTTTTATTTAGCTCATCATTGTTTGCTGCAATGGCCAAACGTTTGTGTCGACTTTTAAACTAATTCTTGATAAGTTATCGATCTCAAATGTTATACACACACTGTTTGTGGATGACAATATATTGTGCTGATTCGAATTTTTCAAAATACTATTTAGATTTTTTTAAATTTAATATTGAAAGACTTTCCTTACATATTTTCGTTTAAAGAACAAATGAAAAATCTCAGGATTTTCCTTTTTGTACCATCGGATAAAGCAGGAAAAAATTCTTTTAAATGTAGTTTATGTGAGATTCTAGATAATATTATTTGACGTAACGGAATTGTTGGAAGTAAAAGAGATATTATTCATTGTTGAAAACTGACTTTTCAATTGAATAATTTGATTGATGGCCTTAAGTCTAAAAAGATAAGTCTAAAAACGAACAGACATATAAAAGTTCCCCTCTCCCCTTTCGTTACAGCAATTTCTTCAACTATTGCTGAAAGTATGAGAGGACTGAATAAAAGTGGTAAACTACAAGAATGGCGAATTTTCCGAGACACTTGAATCGTGGTTGAGATGCAAGAGGGCTATAGGACTACAACGAGAAAGAGAAATTTCTGAAGTAATTACTTTGTTAATTAACCAAAAAAAATCTGAGGGAAAAAATTAGAACACACTCTTTTTTAAATGGCTGTCGTATTGGGGTCTTTCGATCTCCGTTACCTGCTCTAAAAGTAGCATGCCTATGTTAGCAATCCAGAGAAATGGAATGATTTCCCATTACTCTGGAAACCGTCACCAGTGTAGACAGTTTGAAATCGATTAAATTTTTACATGCAAAATGTAATTTAAGAAACTAAATTACTGATTGACGGAGCATCGTGTCGTTGCAGGATGTCTGTTTCAAAATGTTACATTTCGAAAATAAAATCATTGTTTGTTGCAATATAATCTCATTTAAGGGGCCACGTCAGGAATATTACAGGCAATGCGAATTTTCCTTTGGGTATGCATTAAAGATTTACTCGTGAGACATTTTGATCTCATGTGTTCGACATTTTGAAAAACGTGTTGCTATTACTAAACAGTACAAAAAGGTTTGGTACACCAGTGGTTCTCAACCTTCATTTTTCCTCCTTCGTACCATGTGACAAAATGTTAATCCCCCCCGAAGTTCTTTCTTTTCCTTTTTTTTTCTCTCTATCTTTTTTTTAAAAATTTAGTTTAATGTATCTGATATAATGCGTAAAACTTAAAATCTAAATTTATTTACTTTTAATACGTTATAAAGTTACAGATAAACTTAAGATTTATTATATTTAATGTGCCCCTATAATTTATGCATTCATTAATGTATAATGAAATATTGTATGTTGCCTAGATTCAAAACTTTTTCAGCCCTTTTGAGTTGTGATTTTAAGTGCGTCTTAGTGGTCTTTTCCGTTGAGGTTTTTTATATAGTCTTCAGCTTAGAAATATGCCCCTAACAATCCTAATTTCCTTCCTGAACGTATCAGAACTTTCCTCGGAGTTGAGAACTCCCGTGCTAAAGCAAGTATGGTATTATTTTATTACTATATTCTTGTTGTTTATGTAACTACAGAAGTCATATGAAAGGCACTTATTTTATGCATTATTTTTCACTCTGCATTTATGAATTCGATAAATAAAACCATTTGACATCAAGTCAATAATTGAATTGCTCAATCGTTTTCATTCATTTAGGTTAAGATAGAGATAGGAAACTAACTTTCCGCAAGAGTAAAGACTAAAAATGCTGTATTGCAGCCAAATGGCTGTATATAACTGGAATTAATTTTTTTATAGATTTCATTTAATAGTGAATGTTTTGAAATTATTAAGATCTGCCACAATTAGTTTGCAGCAGAACACAGTGCGCTTTAAAACAATTAACTGACTTACCTTTAGAGGAAGGAAGATTGTCACTGTTGTTTATAAAATAAATTGATATAATAATAATAATAATAATAAATCAGCATACCGATTTTATTTTGTAAAAATTTCTGATGTCCCATCCAAACACAGAAGCTTCAGTTTTGTGCCAAGATTTTATTTTCTACCAGAATATTTTTTCTTAATACCTGAATTTGTAACGTGTATTCGAGCCAGTTTCCTTTAGAAAGTCCTCCACGAAGGCATCTCTCCCGTTAGGCAGATAGCCCTCGAGATTTTGCCATAATCACGTAAACCAATAAACCTCAATACCTGAAGCCCTTACGTGCTAAAGAACGTGGTTGTAGTTGTGAATCAAAGAACATCGATAAGATGTGGGTGTTAGCTATGTTTTTTGATTCATTGTGTTTTAAAAGAAAAGTGGGATTTTTACGTTGGCACCTGGACCAATACAACTGATAAATAAGCAAGGAAGAAGAAACTTAGGCATTAGCAGCTGTTAAATGAAACTACACAATTATCCCAACTAATTTCCACAAAAAGAATTCTGACACCCGAGAATATATTCTGATTTTTATAATTAAGAACATACCCATCATATCTTGCTGTCTGCTTTGAATAAAATCTGAGGTAAATAAAGACATGAATTTATTCAGGAAAAGCAAATGCGTTTATTGAAATTGCATGCAATTGTTCTCGTACGTACTTGGCTAAACTTGTTTAATGTTTTTAACCAAAAGGTTAGGTTAGGCTATTCAATTATGGCAAAGCACATGAGGGCTATCTGCCTAAAGGGAGGGGTGCCTTCGTGGAGGACTTTCTAAGGGAAACTGGCTCGTATACACGTCACACATGGGGAAAACACGTCACACATGGGGAAAACCACGAAAACGCCCATGCAGCCAGCTTGTTCGCGGGATTCGAACCTCAGACCGAACTACCAGTGTTCAGCGTCTTTACCGCTCGGCCGCTGGTGGGCTTTTAACCAAAAGAATTGAATGCAAGTACAAACAGAAAGTCAGGACTCTGCAGCATTGGTTTAGGGAAAAGAGATATAATATAACTGTTATAGAACTGTAAGGAATTGTCGCATTTCTACTAACGTATTTTTGTTCTGTAAGTGGTTAGCATGTCTATCTAGCAAATGGGAGTTCCATGCTTCAAAACGCAGAGTTAATTTTTCACAGTTTCTGTTTCGCAAAACTTAATGTATTCTAAAGAGGCATCCGAGCTAACATGAGGTTGCCGACAAATTATTACAACCTGGATTCGATTGACTAGTTCTCCTCTCTCTTCTCAGTTGTTCAATTGGGTGCCCGCTGAAAATATAGCTGAGAAAACAACGCAAGACGAAAAACGTCGTCGTACAAAACATCATGGGAGAAAAGAAAGCAGGGAGAAAAATTCATAATATATTTCCCTCCATAGTATCTATCATAATATATTAACTATAGACACATTTAAATATGTGAAAGGAAACGGCTATTAATGGCATGTTTACTTAACCCGTGTTATTAAGAAGATTATAAAATCCAGCAATATTTATTATACTACTTTATATTGACAGATTATTTGCTACTTATTATGCGCAAAAACATCTATTGCTATTTCTGAAGTATTTCGATTTAATGACATTTATACAGAATACTGCGCCGGCATACGAAACCAAATGAAGCATAATATTTTTTCTGAAGGGCTGAATATAATTGTAAAATTTATAATTAATAAACTGTTGACATGTACGTGTGAAGAATAGAAAAGTCTTGCTTTTTTAGAAGGCTCATTTTCTTTACTGTTCATGAAGCAAAATATTCATAATTCAGAAATACGATTCTATGATCAAAATTTGCTATTTATATCTAAAATCGAACTGTAGAATAACAGATTTTGAAACATACATTTGTTAGAATTAAATATTAAACATTAAAAAAAATCTTAGCATCTTATTCTCTTTCAGAGAAGCTTTTGACAGTGAATTTAACTAACTGAAAAAAAAAAAAAAAAAAGGCGTAAACTAGATGGTCAAAGTGGAGAGCAATAAGTTACAGCAAAAAACACCAAATGGTGTATTATTATTTTATTAAAGCACTTCTATCAACACCGGCACGGTCATTTATTCCTAGTAATATTGCTGATGTTCCCTTTTGTCAATACAAATCTTTGGATTATCAAGTCGAGGTTAGAGTATGGGCAAATTCCATTTGGAAATGCACCCATTGTCTCACAGTAATTTCACATACTGACCGCGCTTCTAGTTTGATGATTAGCCCCAAACGTAACATTATCTTTCAGAACGCTCACTCTTCAGCGGAATCAATAAGTGGAGCTATTAAGTATTATTATGTCAATGGAGGATATATCTTATGCCACCCACTTGTTCGCTATGACTACATTGTTCCGGTTTTCTAAACGGCATTTGACTTCATATAAAGCCTGAAGAGGAATTTCAGCTCCGATTCATAAGTGTGAGGGTGTGTCCGTATCATAAGCTATAGGGGTTGTAAGAAAGTGGCTATCTACTTAAAGCAGTTATGCTCTTTGTCCAGGTAACGAAACAGAGTAAACCACAAAAGCGAGGCAAAATGCCTGAATGTATACTTTGAAAATCATATATATATATATATATATATATATATATATATTTGCTAATTAATGATTAAAGGTTTTCATCTAATGATCGGAGGGTGTTTAATTAAACTGCAACTAGATATTATGCAAAACTAATCTACATACTACGTCACCAATCTATCTTCTACTTACATGTTTTAATAGCTTCGTTATTATGAACGTAAATGAATGAAAGAGTTAAGAATGACTTAAAATTCTTAAAATAAGATTATTTGTATAGGCCAAAGTACCATGAGGGCGAACTGCCTAAGGGAAGGGTTACCTTTGAGGAGGATGTTCTAAGGAAAACTTGCTCGTATTCACGTTACACATAGAGAAAACCACGAAAACCAACCGTACAGCCAGCCTATTTAAAAGTTTTCTTATATAAAGCAAAACAAAACAAAATTAATTACAACTATTTTTGTAATCAAATTTAACTTAAATATTACTAACTAGCCGCTGCGCGGCCAGCCTTCGTCTGGCTTTTAAGTGTACCAGAAAAATGCCTAAAGGGAACACCAAACATTAAATTTGAAAACTGCACAGAATTTTACTCTGCAGAACAATTTTATCGAAAAAGAAACAAACAACAACAAAAAAAAATTCAGTTAAAAATGCATCACATATAAAAAGCATACAACGAAATAAGCAATATCCCTTAATACAAATATTAATTATCCTAATAAATAAATTAACCAACTTCCCTTTGCAAAATCTTAAGAACTCAAATAATATAAACAGATTATGAACTTAAACAGATTAAAAAATATCATGCAAAACTTTTTTATAATTAAAATTATATATAATTAAAGCATAATATTACAATGAAATAAGCAATATCCCTTGATTCAAATGTTAATTATCCTAATAAAGTAATTAAACAATTTACTGTTGCAAAAAGAAACAACTTTTTAATTTCTTAAACTTTTCAGTCTCTTAAAAACAGTAACATAAGAAATACGACGAAAAATTGTTGCCAAACCGAAATTTTTAAAAGAATGAAACTATTCAAAACGATGCAATTTTATCAAAAATCTATCAACAACAATAAGAAAGCAAAATTGTTGCCAAAACTACATTTTAAAATATCTGAGATGTGAGAAGTGTATTCGGAAGCTTCATTTAAAAAATAAAAAAAAAATACGAAATATTATTATTTTTCCAAAATTCCTTTTTTAAAAGGAGTCGAAAGGATTAAAGTTCAACGTGTCCAAAAATCAAAGGAAAATAAACAGCACATTTTTTAAAATAAGTTTTTTAAAAAACACACACAGACTCTTTGTTTTATTATATGTAGAGATTATATATTCAACCAAAAGAAATTCTATTTAGCATTAATTAGGGGACTATCATTTGCCATAAAGTGCCATTCTTAAGGCTGGCGATTTCTAACTTTCGTCAGCATAAAGTTTGATGCTGTTATGCTAGCTAAACAAAAATTTTTTTCGTGTTTTCTGAAGCTGTGATTTTCACATTCACCTACAAAAATTGAGGATTGCCTAAAATTCTTCTAGATGACTGCATAACATTGTAGGGATTGAACATATATTTGTAGGATACACTCTAAACATTTCCAACTAAGAGAACCAGCGTTTTACTTCATAAACAACCTAATAGATAATTTCTCTTCTAACAGTTATACAGAAAATTGAAAATAACAGCTTAATAAAAAACATGAAAAATTTTTGAATACACGATCTCGTATTTTGGAATAAAAAACAGGAATCTTTTTTTGTTAATTCGAATCTATAAAAGTGTTAATATTTAGTTGCATAAATTTTGTAGCCTCCAAGTTCAGAGTTTATTTGAAGATATTGTGTCACCTTTTACACCTAGGACATGCTTCAAATGGAATCTTTGTTCGCTACTTTATCATTTTATATACTTGCTTCTAGTCTAGAATGCAAACTTCCAATGATAACGATATCTGGGGATCGGAAAGGTTGAGCAGTTTTCTCTCAGGGTTGTGAGACAGCCGTATATTTTACATCATTTGCCGCACACTTGAGGAATTGTTTACCCGTTGGAATACGAAACTTCTGTCAGAACCCAACTTAAGAGCCCTTTTTTTCAGGTTTTCTTCAAAGTATGTTTATGAATAATGATACAAAAGAAATTTTCCCAATCGATTTGCGGTCATATGCACCCATATCAAGACGTAATATCCTGTTGGAGTTATATAGTCTGGATTAAAAGCCGTGTTTTGTTTTCTCCAAGCAGTGTGACGTCCATCACAACCAAAAATATTAAGTTTGATCTTGTAGCTAATTATTAATCTATTTCAGAAAATTTAGATCTTGAATAAACGGGAGCAATGTCTTACACCTACTACTATTCTATAAGCTGAGGAAAAGTTGCTCTCTCATATTTTTCGAGGCATTCTGTATATTAAGTAACGCAAACGCAATTTTGGATCATTACTGTCCAGTTTCAAACCTGCGCTCAGGATATTCTTCCGGTCTCTGCTTTTCTTCAGTTTCCATCACTTTTGTCCTTTTTGTTCTTTCCAATTATTTTTTGGGCACAAGAATAAATTCCTTCTATAGTACAATAATACCAAAAATTAAGAAACATGTAAAAAATTAGCCTTATCACATCTATTACTTGGAATTGAAATTTTAAATGTACTACTGAGAAAGTTTTCGGCGCTGATTTTAAATATGCACTTGTAATTTATGTAAAACGTAATCTTGAAGACATGACATTTAAAATACAACATTTTCAGTTCAAATAGAAATCTGAGATGTTCGGAGACATGTGAGACAAACATATTATAAATTATATTATAAGAGAATAATTATTATAAGGATAAATTATATTATAAGGATAATATAAGGATTATTATTATATTTATAT
>KK112173.1:301255-331904 GCA_000611955.2 Stegodyphus mimosarum
AACATTAAAGAAGATTTATTATTGATTGAAGAGTTTAATCTATACGGATAAAGCTTCCTGAATTGTAAAATATAAAGCGATTCCTTAAAAGGTCTGTTTTTAAGAATTTTTAAGAATTTTGAGTTTCATTTCTTTCATGTCTTTGTGAATTTTCTAAATGTCTTTCTATTTTGTTTACATATACATAAACAATATAATAAAATTTAAAATGAATATAACTCCTATTAAAGTTTGCATATTCAGCCAAAAAAGTTAAGAGTTTCAATGTAAGTCAAAAGTTAAAACTGGTTAACAATGCTATTTATGTACCAAGGCCAATACAGAAAAAATTTAACAAAATTTAAAATTTAATTAAACGTAAAGATACTGAAGAAGTTAAGTAAATTTGGTAAAGGCAATCAATTTCCTGTCTGTCAAGCAACAGCTAGCTGTTAAAGTAAACATAATTTAAAATTACATTTAATATGAGTTAAAAATTCTTAATTTTAGAAATATGAACAACTTAAAAGTCAATGAGACAATGCGGACTCTTCAGAGGGAATTAGCTTATCTCAATTTCCCCTCATTCGTCCAGACCTCGTTTTTCGTCCTTCCCATGCGTTTGTAATTTTTTAAAATTTTGGCGTCATACGCTGTCAGAGCAAAACAGACATTAGTAATAAAATAATACGATTATGGTTATGTATTTCAAAATCATGATTAATAGGTTTTAAATTGTAGTTAACACCGTCCTGAGCAGCATAGTGGTTAGCATTGCTTGCTCTCGTACCCTTAGGCTTTTGCTCAAATCCTGATATGATATGAAGAATATTTGGATGAATATTGAAGAATGAAGATTATTTGGATGCATGGGCACACTTAAATGAGTCGATAGTCCTCCCGAGCGGTTTAATGGAAGAGGAACAGGGATGGGAGCCCCTCGGGAGATTCTCTTTTAAAACTTAGTGGAACTGGGCGAAGTCATTCTGTCACATATAAGATGCCTGATAGCCATACCCATGACAGACGCAATCACGCACTGCTTGCCACGATAATATTCGTTACTGGCATCATTCGTTACTGATCTGATGTTACTGGCAGACAAGTAAGGCAATTCACGACAAACAAACTGTGATGAATTGCTCTGAATATTCTTCTGTTCAAGTTAAGTGTAAGCAAATTACTTATGAAGTATTTTCTAACAAAATTCATATTCATGCCCTTACAGAAAACTTAGTATAATGTTTCGAGCAAAAATAATGCTAAATTTTATTTACATAGCCATGAAAACGTACAGTCTTTAAAGTAAAGAAAAGAAAAAAGCGAGAAAGAAATTCGGGCATTTAAAAATGTCTTGCAAAGCAATCTTATTTAGTTGCATTTGTAAAGTCCTCCTGTTTGTACTCTTACTGTTAGTATGTACAGCTAGCAAATGGAAACTGGATGATTCGAATCTTTCAGCGGTACATTTGATTTCAATAGCCATGTGACGATTTGGTGTAAAAATGTGTGAAACATAAATTCTTGTATGAGCCCATAAAAAATTATGTAAAGGAACTGAAATGTTATGTTAAAAGTATATTAGTGAATTAATCAAAGAAAAGAAAAACCTACAATGGTGTGCAAAAATTAAGGACGAAGTCGAAAAATTAGCATATCAGCTGAACGAAGAGGCAGAGCGGACAGAAAGACCAATCACGAGATTAACTAAGGTGATGTACGGTTGCACATGCGCAGATATGCAGGTAGACGTAATGGGGGAGTGTCTGAGTAGTATAAAGCATGTTGTCGGTGTAAGATCAGTATTTCTGGCAAAGAGATTGCACGCCGTATAGCAGTTAAAATCACACCGAGTTGCTGCCTCAGCGAGAAATGGCGAATAATCAATCTGTTAGACGACATCTGGATGCTTTTACCCGAGGTCGAATCATTGGGAAGTTGGAGGAAGGCCTCAGTGTGACAAGTGTGGCTGCAGAGTTCGGAATTGCTCACAGCATCGTTTCACGACTTTGGAGACAATTTCAAACTACAGGAACAGCTATCCGGGGGTTTAGTAGTGGTCGTCCACGAGGAACCACACCCGCAGATGACCGGTATATTGCCTTACAGGCCAGAAGAAACAGGCGGCAGACAGCGGGAGAAATCGCTAGACACACGACACAGGCGACTGGACGACCGATATCGCGTTTTACCGTGGCCAGAAGACTGCACGGTGGTGGTCTGTTTGCACGACGCCCTGTACGGTGTGTACCTCTAACGCCTGCCCATCGGAGAAGGCGTTCTCTGTGGTGCCGGGAACACCGGAATTGGAGAGACAATGAATGGGGACGAGTACTCTTTACAGATGAGAGCAGATTTAGTCTGAGTTGCGATTCTAGACACATACACATCTGGACAGAGCGGGGAACACGCAATAACCCCTTCAACATCATCAAAAGGGACTGTTTTGGAGGTCGCGGAGTTCTCGTTCGAGCAGACATAATGCTTGGTAGCCGGACCGACCTTCATATCTCCCAAGGAGGTTCGTCACCTGGGACTGCTATTGTAACGAGGTTCTTCTTCCTTACATGCGTCTTTTCACAAGGGCTATGGGTCCTCAGTTCCTCTTCATGGACGACAACGCTCCACCTCATCGCACAGTTACTGTCGAAGAGCTGTTGGAGAGTGAAGATATTGAACACATGGATTGGTCGGCAAGGTCTCTGGATCTAAATCCCGTCAAGCATGTACGGAACTTACTAGGGAGACCCGTGGCAGCACGTAACTTATCGCCAGTAACGATTCCGAAACTGCGATTGGTGCTACAAGAGGAACGAGCAGCAGTGTCTCAACAGCTCATTAACAACCACATATCCAGCATGCACAAATGATGTGAAACCTGCCTAGCAGTCAGGGGAGATCATATCCCCTATTAAAGACCGGATGTTTCTTGCTGGACACCCATCACAGGGATGTTTCGGCCTTCAGTCGCATTGCGCTCCATGCTACTTTTTCAATAAAGCTTCTTTTTATCCCTCTGATTTCTCTTTTACTAAGTGTTGCTTACATTACTCATGTCCTTACGTATTGGGGATCTTACGGTATTAAATGTGTTGATTTGGAAAGCTTTTGTACAAAGTTATATTGAAAAAACCGTCTCGTCCTTAATTTTTGCACACCAGTGTATTTTGACACTTCTCACTATACTTTTTTTCTTGCGGTGAAAGTGGATATCGTAAAATTTTGATAATTCTTTACAGATCCAATTTTGCATATTGAAGATCTTTTTTCATTCCTAAAAAATGTTTTAGGGCGAGGAAATATTTACTTACGAAAACTACTCGATACATATAAAAATTTACATTTCATATATTTTCGCTCAGATATGTCCTGTGATCAAAATTATAATTTAAGGCTACCTTTTTTAATTTGTTTCTTAGAGTGAAACGATAGGTCTACTACTACTAGTTAAATATTCAAGAAATATTTATTCCTTCGCTAGCTTTTTGAAACACACTATATAAATGTATTTCTCCCGCCTTCTTAGCATGCCTTCGTAGTGTAATGGCCAGCACACTTGGAACGTATTCGAGAGATTCGAGTCTCGGTGAGAGTATTGCTCATTTTTCATGTCGCCTGTTTCGAAATAAGCTAATGTCTCTACAGTGGCGCCCGAACTAAAAAAGGTGGTGGATGATGACTCTCCACCATCAGGATTTGGCGATTGGGTCCCCTAATCCCCTGTCGCCCTTTGAAAGGAAGCGTATATAAGGCATTTCTCCCGTTTTCTTAGCATGACTTCGTGGTGTAATGGTCAGCACACTCGGCGCGTATTCGAGAGGTCCGTGGCTCGAGTCCCGGCGAGGACATTGCTCATTTTTCATCTCTCCTGCTTTCAAAAAATACACAAAAAAGTATGTAAAAGGAACTTAAAAATTCATCCTGCGCAAACTGCTGCAAAGATTTAATTATTAAAAATAATTATAACAAAAGGGAAAAAGACATTGAGCCAAAAAGTGATAATACAGCTTTTCCTATGTATAATTTAATTTCCCCTTCTTCTGTTCGTTATTAAAAATTTATTTTCTCATTTTTTTTCCACTGGCAGTCACATTTCGATTTTTATAATTTTTTTTTACGATTTTAGCAAATGCAAAATAATTTTTTAACATTTCAGTATCATTACTTGATAGTATTTGTTTGCTCAATTTTCTTAGCCTGTTTGGTTATAATTATTTTTACTTTATATATAACATTATACAAACATATATATATATATATATATATATATATGTATGTATGTATATATATGTAAAACATAAAAAATACTATGGCTTTGCTCTACCGAGTACCGAGTTCTATCACTGCTACGAGACTCTGCTGCTATTCTTTCCTAAAAATAGTTTGAATAGCTTAAAATTCGTTACTTAATTTGCTCACACATAAAAAATTAGAAAAAATAATGAACAAGAATTTCACAGTTGTGTAAAACAGCACAATCAAATTGCAGAAATTTTAAGCAAAATTTAAATGAAAAGTATAGAATCCGCAGCATATCAAATAATTTTGTCTTGTTCTTGAGTTAAATTCACACGAAAATAACAATTTTTGAGCTGTTGATTGACGAAAGAGATTATTAGAAAAAGCGGAAGAGCAACCACATTAAACACAAATCGATGACCTTGAACCAACTGTAATGCTGAATCTCCTAAGCGGTAATTCAACTGATGATTCAAAGCACTTTTTTTTTTCTGAATATTGTAGAGATGGCCGAGGCCGAAGGAAATTCAATATTCCTTTTCACTAGACATTCAACTTCTGGTTTATCGGAAGATTGCAAGGATCTTAAGTTTGACTAACGTTTATTTTATTTTAAAACTTGACTATCATCTCTTATTTTCCACTTCCGGCCAGAATTAACGTGTGACTATGTTATGCAAATTGTATTTGCTAACGATTAAGTATTTAAGTTGTGGCTTTTTGCCAAGAGCGTAGTAGAAGGAGAGAGAGTGAATCATCTTGCCAAGAGTCTTAACGCACGCTTGCCATCAGTTACTGTCCGCCTTTAAGGCCAGAGGTTTTAGTCATCTTGAAAGCTAAAGACGTATTGTAGTTTTCTTCGGTTTGCGTACTACAAGCGTAGTAACTTGAAAGGCCAGTCTTAGTGTTAGTCATCTGTGTAAAATATAAAATTTAGCTCTTATTTAAATTTTAGTTAGTTAGTAGTCTTATATTTTTACGTTCAGACCACAAGTGGTTAGTCTTTGTATCCCGAAGTACGGAAGCGACTATGAAAACGTGGAAAAAATAAAGGGTAATTTTAATCCTTCTCATCTTGTCGTCTTTGCTACACTCCATAGGACATAGCTGCAATCAACTCACTGCCCAGTCAGGACACGTCATTTCGCCAAACAGATAAAAAGAAATACGAGTCCTGATAAGATCACTTTCATTCTGTAAACACTACCCGTGATTATTTTTTGAAGCACTTACAAAGCACCACAGCAGAAGGATGATAGGTTATTTTTTAAACACTGAAAAAACAAACTTGACGATTCACTTCTTTGACATTGCCTTTGAATTTATCACAAAACGATGATTTGAAGAGCTCAATAAGTTTTCCACTGAGGTCTCAAACCACTGGTAACATCCTGCACGACTAAAATTAATGTAACGATAAATGCAAGAAAAAGACGGAGCAGCGTGGATGCGTAATAACTATATAAGATAGATCGTAGATCCATACTGAAGAGGCAGAATTCTGATTGCGTAGTATGCTAATATGTTGACTTCGTAATATCTAAGAAACTTAGCAGTCGAGGCGGTTTTAATTCCATTTTTACTTTCCACTTGAATTTTACGGCCACAATTACTTGGCACTCTACTCGTGCTTATTCAAGAACATTTACATTTTTATATTGTTGCGATAAAAAGCGCACAGCAAAATTACGGTCAAACAGCGAAGATAGAGAAGCTAAAGTGCTTAGTTATGCAATACGGAAGCATATGAAGAGAAAGGTTTTAGTTTGAGTTAAAAGTTTCAGTTCTGAATTATTATGTCATCAGCGCTGCCCAGGCCGTGCAAAAATGGAATGATCTAGAAATGACGCAATCCAGAGAAGTTATTATGATTTTTAGAACAAAGAGGGGGAAGTTAGGGGGGGAGGCGGAAGTTAAGGAGGAGTTACCGCTAATTTAAATTATAATTTTGATTCACATATTTTTTATCTTACATATATACATATATATATATACACACATAAATAAAGCTAAATAATCTTTGAAATACATTTGTCTATATATTTCGAAAAGGGTAATGCACAACTAATCATGCCTATACCCTTCGACAAGATTGAGAAATAGTAGAATTTTCCTTCCGCTGCCTTTGCGTTTATCTGTAATGAATTTTTCTTTGATCAGTTATAAATTTTGAGGTTTGATTATCTTTAGAAGCTTTTCTACACAATAGGAAGCAGAATCTGTGGCAACTTACTTTAATGCAGATACATACATTCTATTAGTTCAATTTTAATATTATTTGAAGTCTTCTGTGACAAAGTAAATGTTTGACCGGATATTAACGGCACATGAAAGTTTATAATATCGAATATTTTGTTATTGCATTAATTACACTCACGTTTGTGAAAATTGCAACACCATGAAGGACTTACGCGAGTGAGCTGAAATTTTCAGGAAATGCAAAGTAGCGCATGATATGCAAATGATTAGAATTGCAAATCCGTAGCGCATGCGTATGCTGAGCAGCGCCCTCTGAACGGCTGATGGATCCGAATAAATAGACGGCTGTAGCGAGGCGTGTATGGTTATCGGTGGTTATCTGCTAGTGGTAAACGTTAACTCAATCTGTACTTATGCCTCGTCGACGAAAGAGAGCGAGATTTGAACAACTTACAGAGTTTGAACGAGGGAGAATCATCGGCCTTCGTGAAGCTGGATTGTCGTATCGTGCAGTAGCTTCTCGTGTGCAGCGTAACAGCAGCACAGTGATGCGCGTTTGGAAGCAGTGGACGGACGAGTGTCGGACAACTCGGAAATCCGGGAGTGGACCCCGAAATGTGACGTCAGCTCGCGATGATAGACACCTGGTCCGCATGGCGCGGACGGACCGTACAGCTTCCTCTAGACAATTGGCAGCACTGTGGTCAATAGCTACAGGTGTTTCATTGTGTGCTTCATCAATTCGTAGACGTCTGCTGCAGTGTGGACTGCGCGCACGGACTCCTTTATACAGGATCCCCCTAACGCACGACCATCGCCGCCTGCGGCTACAATGGGCCAATCAGCATAGAGACTGGCGTGCTGATTGGCAGCATGTCGTGTTTTCTGACGAATCCCGCTTTAATTTGTGGTACCATGATGGCCGCATTCGTGTCAGACGCTATGCCGGTGAACGCCACCTTCCGGAGTGCATTATCGAACGCCACAGTGGACGAACACCCGGAGTTATGGTCTGGGGCGCCATAGCATATCATAGACGATCTCAATTGCTACGAATTGTGGGCAATCTGAACAGCAACCGGTATATCCGTGAAGTTCTACAGCCCGAAGCTGTTCCCTTCCTTCAAAGCTTGCCAGGCGCTGTATTTCAACAGGACAATGCCCGCCCTCATACTGCTCGGATTGTTAAATCCTTCTTTGCAGCGCAGCAGGTACAGCTTCTTCCTTGGCCTGCGTGTTCCCCGGATATGTCGCCAATTGAACATGTGTGGGATGTCATTGGTCGGCGTCTTGCTCGTGATCCTCGTCCTGTTGCGTCTGCAGACGAACTTTGGGTACGCGTACAAACGATATGGAATGCTCTTCCTCAGTCAGACATTCAAACTTTGTTTGACTCCATGCCACGTCGTGTAGCAGCACTTATTGCGGCGCGTGGTGGCCACACAAAATACTGATTCTGATCTCTTGTTCTTGTTTGTTTGCTTTGAACATTTAATCATTTATTTGTACCACTACCACTCAACTGTGTATTAAATTGCATTCAATTATGACGATTCCTTCTTGGTGTTGCAATTTTCACAAACGTGAGTGTATATCAAAGTAGTCTTCGTAATTTAGTAAGTTACACTTTTTTAAATGTTCTGTTTATCCTCCAATGGAAACGTTTTTACGACTAACTCCAAAATTGTTCCCAGATCTAAATGCAGTTAGTTTATAATACGGCAGAAGAAAACGGAAAACTTCAGAAGCAAACAGACATCAGTTCACACTGAGAATAATTAAGACAGCATGCGACTTCGCGCAAGCTAGTCAAATCCCATTTTCCTGAAACGTGGAAACTCGCGCATGAGATATAAACAGAATCTTATAAATCCGTATGCAACTTGACATCTTTGATGTGTTAATGCTTAATATTTTGACAAAATTTTGAAATGAAGAAGCATTTATTATTTGTGTTACTTCCTTCCCAGGGTTAAAAATCTGGGAACACAAATAATGCAGTAATGTTTTGCGCGTAGCTCTTATCTCTGCATATGCTTTTTGAAATCATTTCTATATGTTATTTCACTGCAAGCTGTAATAAGTTTATTTCTGTTAATTTTCAGGAGTTTTGGGGCTAATTTCTGGTATGGAGCTACAAGAACTCTTTAGGAAGAAGATGGAAAAGGCAGAAAGGAACAAGAAATGATGTTCAGCTTCACCGAGGCTTACAGTAATTACAAAAAGTTTAACCATTTTTCTAGGTGCAGACTGGAAGCTACATGAATCGTGAAGATATTCGAAGTCTCTATAAATCATATTTTAAATTAAGGAAAAATTTAGCGGAAAATATATAACTTTTTTGTTAAAAGGTTGTTTTTTTTATCATAGTATATTCATGTTGAAAGTAATAAATGATATTTATTTACATTCTGTTACTAATTTTCGATATGTAATAGTTTCGGGCATTCATACTTTTTCTCTTCAATTACATTGAAAAATGATAGATCAAGTTTTCAGTATGAGTTATTTATGTATTTTTCCCCAGATTTCTTATTAGTTTTGTAAGAAAATAGTTCACTTGTAGAGACCTTAGGTTATTTCGGAGCAGGAGATATGAAAAATGAGCAACACCTTCGCCGGGAATTGAAACACGAACCTCTTGGTTACGCGTCGAGCGTGCTGACCACTACACCACGAAGACATGCGAAGAAGGCGGGAGAAATACCTTATGTACTCCCCTTTTTAAAGGGCGACTGGGGATTAGGGGTGCCAATCGCCAGATTGTGGGGGTGGAGAATTATCATCCACCAACTTTTAGTTCGGGCATCACTTGTAGAGCCATTAGGTTATTTAGAAGCAGAAAAGATGAAAAATGAGCAACGCCTTCTCCGGGAATCGAACCACGGACCTCTCGGTTACGCGCCGAGCATGCAGACCAGTACACCACGAAGGCATGCGAAGAAAGTGGGAGAAATACCTTATATTCTTCCCTTTTTAAGGGGCGACTGGGGTTTTGGGTACCCAGTCGCTAAATCCCGGTGGTGGAGAATCATCATCCACCACCTTTTTAGTTCGGGCGCCAGTGTAGAGGCATTAGGTATTTTTGGAAGCAGGAGAGATGAAAAATTAGCAACGTTTTCGCCGGGAATCGAACCATGGACCTCTCGGTTACGCCTTGAGCGTGCTGACCACTACACTACGAAGGCATGCGAAGAAGGCGGGAGAAATACTTTGTACAGTTTCATTGGAATTTTTATTTACTAAAGGTAATTTCGAATAAAAATTAATTAATAAATACATTTCGCTAAAATTCTGTTTTCTCTTTTATTAACGTCATTATTAATTATTG
Source organism: Stegodyphus mimosarum (assembly GCA_000611955.2). Taxonomy (NCBI): domain Eukaryota; kingdom Metazoa; phylum Arthropoda; class Arachnida; order Araneae; family Eresidae; genus Stegodyphus; species Stegodyphus mimosarum. Next base: position 311,004 of record KK112173.1, read on the forward strand.
GAAAGCGTTGGCTAATTCAAAATAGCGACACATCTGTCAATTTTGAAAATTTTTTTTATTACTGTTAACCTGTAGTTATAGACAACGTGTAGTACGGAGTATCATGTTTTACTTGGAGCATTGCATTAGAATATTTTAGTACATCAAGTGTTTATAAGATCGACTATTTAGCAGAAGAATTTCTTCATCATCCGCACCTGTTTTAATTCCTGTTCTTCTATTCTCATTTGATGCCTGTTCTCCTTTAGAAGCATATTTGTTGTATTCTGAATTCTAAGCATTTTAATAAACCCCAAAACCTTTCTATAGCTAAGCTAGTATTTAGCTGTATGTTAAGTCTTGATTCCGATTCTTATTTTTTTCTAAGAAACCGCAGAACTGTTGATGGTTGTGTCTATGAGATGATACGAAATTTACAATAGATATGAGTGTTACAGTTTTAACCATAACTTTCATATATTTTGCAAAAGTACTTGCTGGTGAAAATGTCAATACTGCATTAAGGGCTTGGAGTTAGCTCAGTTTTCATCTTCATGATTTATTCAACCAAATTGTGTAAGTAATTTTCCTTTGTGTAACTAATTTCATGATTGTTCAGCAACTATATTTCATGTATGTGTATGTCTGTGTTCAATTTTTATTTTCATGATTTGTTCAATTTTTTGAACTCATAGATAGTTCTACCTCCATAAATTGTTATTTTTTCCACAGAAATTTAAACGCGTTATGTCTTGGTTCATATCGGTAACAATATCCATGTTGGTAATAGTTCCGTGAATACTGCATATACCAGCAAGCTTCTCAGCCACTTCAAAAATTTTATCAGCTCTCTGTTCTACGATTGAAAAGTAAGATGCATCCGAAGTGTTAGTCAATTTACCCATTGCAAGAGAAAGCCACTAAAAATGCTTAGTCTTCGCTCATAATTGGAAGACAATATTATTACCAATATCTTATACTTTAGGTGCAGCTGTGTTTGCAGAAAGGTGTATTGGTTTAAATATATCTGCATTTTCTGGATATAATGTATAAGATCTTGTAATATCTGCACTTTCAAGAAAGAATATGAAGAAAAAATTTTAATACTAGATATTTCATCCTTCAAGAGTTATCGCAGTTTTTCCGAGGAAAAAAAAACGCGAGCTATCAAACATAGGAACTGAATGGACCGTATAATACAACAAAGAAATCTGCGTTGAAAATTTTGGATAAAAAGTGCGGATATTACATAAACGAATATATGGTATTTCTTCCACTGCTTCAACAATACAAAATTTTATTATGCTATTTTGCCGATACATGTGCTATCGATCATGTGGTATCGTGTGAAAGCTAGCCATTGTTGCATATTCATTCTCGCGGCTGGCTTTCCATAAAAAATCACAGCTGTTGTATCATTAAGCTACGTTTCAGACAGCCTATTTAATCACAACGTAGCTTCTTCATGAACTTGAAATACTTCTGAGGAAGTTTGGTTTCATAATGACGTCGAATATTGTGTTCGTCTAATACAGGAATAGCCTCATCACAAATCAAGCACATTACATTATAATCAGACTCAGTAACGATGTAATTAACACTTTACTGTTTCTTGAATACGTTATAGTCGCTTTCTCTTTTTTATCCCCCACCCCAAACGTTCAAATTGCATTTAAAAACACACGGTATATTTTACGCTTTTTAGATGCCAGATAATTAGCCAGGGAAAACTATGCAATAAATGCTGTTGTGTAGGCAGATGCATTTTTCTGTCACTATCTGTGACATTTTTCTGTCACTATCTGTGATATTTCTGTCACTATCTGTGATATTCTGTCACTATCTGTGATATTTCTGTCACTTTCTGTCTGATGCATTTTTCTGTCACTATCTGTGATATTTCTGTCACTATCTGTGATGCATTTTTCTGTCACTAAGTGACGTCATAATAAGCTACTTTTTTTTTAACCTTTGATGACTACAGATGCATTTTAAAAATCGTGTCTGCCAGTATAAATATCATTAATGTCTGGCAGCAACGTCGTAAAAAAACAGTGGTTGAGTTCACGTAAACGCGGCTATAGTAGCGTTTCTCAAACTATGGTCCTCATAGCCTACCCTTGTAGCCCTTAGCCTGTCCTCCTATATTTGCAGACTGACAAGATTTCACGTCATTTTTTGCTGATGACATGTAGCTAAATTACATTGGTATATCTTTCTCAAAATGAAAGCAAAACTCAGTCTAGTCTCAGAACTAAGTGAACTAAATATCTGTCTACAAGGTAAATTTTTGAACGTTTTCAATGCCCGTGAGACATTAAAGGAATTTGAGAGGAAACTTGGTTTGTGGGTAATTGCGCAAAATAGACAGCTTTTGACCATTTTCAACCTTAGAATCTTTTTCAGTTGAATATTGTATCGTTACTGGTAAATAATTATGAATGAGAGATGTCAAAACTCTGGAGTCACAATTTGAACTTATTTTCCAAGTGGTAAATATAACACATTTTCATGGATTCTTGATCCTTTTCGATTGCGATTTTGAAAATGACAAGCTGCCATTGAATGAAGGAGTATAATTAATTGAATTTTATAATGCCACTAAACTAAAATGCAATTCCAAGTAGAAGATATTGTAAGTATCTAGTCCTCATTAACTGTGAAAATGGAATATAAAGAACTGTCTTAAAAGTTATAATTCAGTTTGCTTCTACATATGTGTGTAAGAATAGATTTTCTTCCCTAACTGAAATAAAGACAGAGGCCAGAAAACAACTTGATGTGCGTGCCGATCTCAGATTTAAGCTTATAAGGTATTTTCTCCCTCCTTCCAGCGTACCTTCGTGGTGTAACGGTAGCACACTCGGCGCATATTCGAGAGGTCCAGGTTCGAGTACCAGCGAGAGCATTGCTCATTTTTTCATGTACTCCTGCTTCAAAACAACCTAACGACGCTACAAGTTTACCAACTTACAGTCAGACATGGAAGAGCTCTGCAGGAATCGGCAGTCTCATCCATGTTATTAATATGCGTACTAAAGTTTATTTAACTTTTATTTTATAAGATAAGCATTATCCAAGCTCTAACAGCTTTGAATTATTAAAAATCAAATATAACTTTTCTTCTATAAACTTAATTGGTTAATACCAATACAAAATTAAATGCATATTAATTAACTGCATTTTAAAAATTTAAGTATACTGATAGTAACATATGCCAAAAAATTGCTTTCCATAGGGACAAGAGTAACCATTCTAATCTATAAAATTCGTTGAACGTTCTATTTATAACATATACCGCTGAACATTATAGTTTATAAAAGTGGTCTTCACGAGAAAAAAGTTTGAGGAACGCTGGTCTATACAGGATAATAATTATTTACATTATGAGAAAACACTCGAGGAATATCTAACTAAGGGAAGGCATGCCTTCATGGAAATTTTGCAAGGGAAATTGGCTCGTATTCACATTACACCTGGAGGAAACCATAAAAACTCTAACGCAGACAGCCTATTTGTCTGAATTTGAGCCCTGATCGAACTAAGGATGTTCAACTGATTTAAGTGTAGGGATTTCTAATTTTTCACGCGGGCTGTACAAATTTCGCTTGCGGACCTGATTTTGTCCACAGATTTACAGGAAAAGTGTTTTTTAACCTCTTACTATTGTTTCCTACTAATGTAAGAGCGGGAAGTATCGTTTTCTATTTCTCCTGCCTGTGAAACTGCCAGGAGAAAACTTTGGAGAAGGCAGGTACTGAACAGCGCTAAATTTAACTCGTATATCCCTGCCGTTAAGCATTTTGTATTTTATTAAGAAAACAAGATAACAAAATTAATCTGCATGAGAGTTTCGGTATGAAACATAATTACTGTTAAATTTTCTTCAGTAAAAGTAGATGCTTTTACAGTGGTTTTCTTAAAATTAAGTGATATTGCAGATGTTAAATAAGGCCCAATCTGAACACGTATGAGGAGGTTACATCGACGACAGAATATTATAACACATTTTATGTAGCCCTGAGAATCAAAAAATAGGCAACTAGGTATTCTTGAATGGTTCACAAACACTACTGGAGAAGGCGTGCAAAGCAGGCTGGGGAGACTCGTGATAGAGATACTTCCAGCCGGATACTGACGTCCATTAATGGCGGAGCCGTCGATATGTAATTAATAAGGTCTATAAAAGTGCTATTTTCCCAGCTTGCATTCATAAATTAACTCCACGGGACAGATTGTGATTAGTCTTATGTGCCACACGGGCGAAGGATTTCATTTCATCATGAAACGGACAGCTTGATTTATTAGGTGGCCCGCTCATAATTACCGTGCTTTTGGTGCCCCACACAGGAGCAGACTCTAATTCTGTGTTCCCTCTAATAGGCCCCAGGGCAAAGGGTGGGCGAGGAGTGTTACTGGAACTAAACTCTAATCCTCTTACATCATGATTTTTCACCTGATGTGCTTTTTACTGCCCATAGGCATCACTTCCTACATTTCCCTCCCAGCGTGATGAAGATGAAGTTTTGATTGTATGCAAATCTTCATCGAATATTTCTTAATCTGAAGTTAGATGAAGTATGAGCTCAGAAGGATGAAAATTTCTGTTTTATAGGATTAAAAAATGCCAATCACTATTAAATGTAAATATAACATAAATCAGTAATTATGGAATTTATTAATTCTCAAATATTAAAGATAGATCAGTACACCGAAATTTATTAATGGTTAGTGCACCTTTCAAACTATCTAGTAAGATCTCATTCTCATCTCAGGTATTCTCAAGTACCTATTATATTTTAGACTTAGGTTTTAAAAAAATACGAAATGCAACAATGTTTGATACTTTTGATAAAGAACGCCCACAGTAATAATACCTGGATGAAAGAAAGGACTTTAAGAGTTTTTAAAATGCACTCTGTCTTTGAGTCAGAGACAAACATGCCTGATTACGAACATACTTTTGAAGACATTTGATACAATTTTATAGAATTCACAGAGAAAACGTCACTTGACTCTCAAATTGTGCACTGCTCTCTCATTTTGGAAATTTAAAGGATAATAACTTTTTTCCATGTAGTAACTGATTTTGGGCATAGTCCCACTACACGAAGCTGTTTAATAGGATTATGAGAGGTTCATATAGAGAGCCTTAAGTTACTCTTATGAATTAAATAAGCTGCATACCCTTATGTTGCAAAGTTTAATTATCTTCTGTAATGGAATCGATAAGAAACTGACTATATGTATATGCAGCAAATTAATAAAAAGTTACATGTATTAGCAATCTCACACAGTACTGGTTGTAGACCTTAGTACTAGCTTCAAGAAATAACGTAAACAAGGTAAGATTTACATTACGATATTTTATTACTATTTTCCTTTCTTTGGAAATACGAGGATGTTTCTGCATCATCATAAACTAACGCTTCTCTTATAAATTTATATCATTTTTCATGAACGGTAGCCATTTCTTCCCAGGAAATTTTATGAGCAGACACAAACCTTTCTTCTCTGACTTTTTTCTGCAATTTTGCATTTTCCTTTAAAATTCCATTTCTGTTATATTCGTAGAAAGATAAAAGAAACAAAATAATATATATTATATTCTGTAGGAATGTTTAATATTGTTTATGGTAACATTCTTATGGTTATCTTCCCCACTATTTGGATGCAAAATAGGATAAGCTTTCTACTTTTTAATTTTAATTCTATGCTGATGTCTATCTAATATTAATTAAAGCTTGCTTTTTTTCGCAAATATAAATTTAGCAGATTCATGTTTTCAAAGTAAGCAATTAAAGAGCTAAACTATCAATTCTTTACGATTATACAACAAATAATCTAATTGTCGTTTTAACAAATTAACGTTTCTAGCGTCGCTAGATGTGATAACCACATAAGAGATCTTACCCTCTCTTCTGGCGAGGGAGAAGCGAGACTTAATTTTTGGGCGCATCTCATGAACGAAATTTCCATGTAACTTGTATACACATACATACATGCATATACACGTGCACACAGACAGACATACGTAGAGTTAAGTATGGGAAAGCACGGTACCCCTATCTGACAAAATGGAAAGAGGAGAAAGGAAGGACTTACTAACGAAACTAACTCGTCTGTACATTATACTTGGATAAAATCATGAAAACGCAAGAAAGATAGCCCGTTCAACAGTAAGGAAACAAGGTTTTTGGGCAACTAAGTATTTCACAGCTTAAGCAAATCACCCCCTTTTTCATTCGAAAAAAAAATATATGTATGTTTCTAGGTTTATATGTTTGAATATTAACCTAAAGAATATTTCTTGACACACAAGCTTAGCAATCGTTAGAAAAACGCTCTCACGAACATGAGATAATCCTCGTGATTCTTACTAGATAATCCTTTCAAAATTACAGATAACGTCTAAAGCAGTGCATAGTATCCTTTGTAAAAATATAAAATATTTTTACAATGTACAATACATCAGAACTGTTCACTGTTCTTTTATAAGACATATCGTGTATGTTAATTATAATAAAGCACACAAGGGGTATCTGCCTGAGGGGATGGATGTCTTCGGAACCTGCTTCATGCTACGTTACACAAGGAGAAAAGCATGAACCCCCCCATGCAACTAATTCATTAGTAGGAATTCTGAAACTGCTCATTAGTTTTATCCGATTGCTGGTAAGCTTGTATAAAATGTACACAGTATGCAAGGTAATATGCGATTGATAAGGATGTTCCAGTTAGCAAGCCGATTTTCATCTGCCAATATCAATGATGCTATGATGGTGCTAGTGAAATTTAGAGTGTTCGGAAGAAATTTATTTTGATTTGTAGGATTGAGAATAAAAGAAATTAAATTTTGAGGAAACATGGATTATTTTCTATATCAATAGCAAATAAGGATATTTTAAGCAAATTTGCTGTAAAAAACAAACGCAACTACACTCTGCTAAGAGACAAGCGACGCCTAATCGATACAGAAATCCTCAAATACACAACTAATTCCTGTAAGAATCTCGTTAATCAATTACCCTGTGGGGAACGACCCTTTCCAGGGATCACGCAGGGTGATGGATAACCGCAGAAGTTTTTTTCCATATGAGTAGCGAGTTCTCCACGCGCGGCTCCAGCACTATCTTGTTCCCGTTCGGCAATTCAAAACAGAGCAACAACAGGCTGAAAAGATGGATGCTGCTCGTAAGTTAATTCGTTAAAACGACAATACTTATTACAACAGCTTGGTTTGCAGAGTCTGAGTCTCCCGCAGCGAAGTTTTCATGAGACTAGTTGTTCTCATAAATCTCCGAGTCAGATACTGATTTTAAACGCAAGTTAAAGAATTACGACAATTTTAAATGACATCGCTGAAATGTAATTCCTAAATTGGTATAGCAAATTTTTGAAGTTCTAACTCTGCTTATTAAGTAGATTTGGTGTATTGGAATGGAATATAAGGAGATTTAGGGATGCCTGGTCGAAATTTAGACCTTTGATCGTATATCAGACCTTTGATTTGAAGCAAAGATTAATTCATAATTAGTAGGATATTCTATCACTGATCAAAATTCATCATACAACAAAAACCCATGCAACTGTTTTTCGTATCTGCTCGTAAATATGCATTGCTGAATAACAGTTTTAAAACAATATTTTTTATTCTAATATCTAAACATAAAAACTTTCAATGACTTTCTTTTGTACAGTTATAACATTAACATAAATTTTTCTAAGTACTACGTTCACTTAAAATTAAATGTTTACCTGAAATAAGTTTTATTAGAACAATCAGAATTTTTACTCTTTCACTTCGTACTCAACTTTGAGAATGTACTTAAAGTAAATTTAATAATTAAAAATAAATTTCAAGTAATTGATTAAAAAAATGGTTGATTAGCTCATTACGGCATAACACGGAAGGGCTAGTTTCCCTACGGGAAAGCAGCTTAAATATTAGTGTTACACAACTTTAATCACTTGACCATAGAAAAGACTGGCAAAATTAGAAACTTGTATCGAAGAAATAATTTGGTATGTAACTTATTACGACAAAACGCTCAGCAGAAAAAAAGTACTCTTATGTGCTATGATTTAAAAGAAAATGATTTATTTGATTGTTTTGTCGAATGCGAGTACGCACTCAAGGGGAGAGAAAAAGAAAAGAAAGGAAGGGAGTGCTTAAAGAAAGGGCTGCCTTAGAGGTAGGCTTCTGAAAGGAAATGGCTCGTATTCACATTGCGCATAGAAGAAACCACGAAAACATTCATGCAGCGAGCCCATTCGCCAGGATTCGAACCCAGATCGAAGGGATAGCTTCATAATGATACACTGTCATAGCACCTGTAGGCAAGTCGACCTTGTTCTCCAAAATAAAAACATTCACAGCGGTGCCTCGGCATAAATGTGTATTATAAAGATCAGTTTATAATTTGGAGAAAGCATCCCTCATTAGGATATCGTCATCTTTATTTCCGAGAAATGATATGCAACTAGTTTTCAGTTTTCTAATGTAATTAATAAAACAAACAAAAATTCTACTTGCATAGCAGCGAGCCAGAATACATGTACTCGCACCTTTATGACGACTGCTTTCTTTAAATTCGAAACTGAGCTTCATACGGATAGGAGCCGCTTTATGGCAGTAAACCTATTTCTTATTTTGGACAAGAGTCGCCGATTTGCATAAAGTTGTCGATATCTTTATGCTTGAGCATCTTTAATGAAAGCGACGGAGCTGAACTGTCCGTGCTAGCGGTCTTATTCGTTTGGCTACTAATGAGTCTGAAAATGGTTTGAATTGAGCTTACATAAGAAACATGACAAAAATACGTATTCTTCAACCGATTCCACAGCTATAAAACAAAGCCAGGATAAAATTACTAGACCTGAGAACTTTATGCAATCAGACACATTTAAAAAGAAGAGAAACAGACAAAGGCAACTTTTGTTCATTCCATTTCCTTTAAATGTATCGTGAAGTTATACAACTTGTTTTTAACTTGAAGCCAATTATTGAAATTCAAAACAGAGCAATTTATGGGAACTGTTCTGTTAAAACTTTGGTTACAAAAGGCTACCCCCAAAAGACAACTAATTTACAATTAACTTGATTAAACTGAGGACCTAAATCGTCCCACTTAAATGCCAGCAACATGAGAAAGGCAGAAAGAGAAAACATAACTTCAAATCATAACTCCTCAGCAGTATCAAATTTAAATTCAACTGCATACGAATTCATTTTATTTAAGTTGGAAAATATTCAGCATCTTGATTTCTGGAATAAACCAGAATACTTCGTCTTTCGTAAGTTTACTTAACAATCATTTCATTAACTTCATAAGGGAAATTCAGTGTATCTTGCATTCAGAAAAGTTAGCATATTCTTATATAATTCCAGATCTATGACTAAAGTTCAATCACTCAGAATACTTAACAACCAGTCAATGAAAAGCTCAGAAATATTTTAAAGAATTGATTTCGAAATATTTGTTTAAAATTTCGAAGTAATGAAAATTCATAATATTACAAAGCTCAACAAAGGCCAACAACATTTTTTCTCGAAAATTTTAAGTTAGTGCTTGCTTACGTAAAAATTCATATAAATCTGAGTGTATCTTATTCAAATATTATGTATGTGCAGCGTGAGACAATGCGCAGACTCTTGAGTATTTTATTTCCTATTCAGGGCTGTATGAAACTTACAGAACGTTGTATCCTGTACGAAGATAGACCTCACGGTTGAGTCAATGTGATATGAGGCGTTGATAGTATAAGGTACGTCCGTATTTACGACAAATCGATGTTAAAACACTTGTAAATATTAAATAATTGATTAGGACATTTAAAAGGAAGAAAAACACTTCACATTAGCGTCTTTCAAACTTAAAAGCATCACTGAAACCTTTGTGGGCATGAACAGACTCAGTTAGTATTACTCATTTTTATTGCATTTTCACACTTTCTCGTACGTGTTGTTTTGAATAAGTGATAGCAATTTATTCAGAAGGATATGATTTTCTGAAAGTCTATTATAAAAAATAAATCATGAATCAGCACTTAAATTACATGATTGACGCATTCACAACGTAATAGTTTATTTCGATTAAAGTAAGCTTCCACCCTCTATCCAGCCTCTCATGCGCGATTGCTTGAGTTGTGAACAACCCATTTCAGAGTTCAATATTCCCACCCTCTCCCATAGTGAAGCTCATTCTATTTTCATTCCCTTTTCAGTTTAATATTTTATTATAATTTGCATATTTAATATTTTAATGAGAAGAAGAACTTCATAAATTATTTAAAACCTTACAAATTATTTTTCGAAATTTTGATATTTTTCATTTAAATTTTCACATTCAAAGTTTCATTAATGATTCAAGTTTCATTTATGGAGAATAAAACAGCTAATATCTTAATATTTGGGACCTTCAAATGTGGTTCTTTCTAGGAGCAGGCAGTTTGATGAAACAGTCTGATGCCTATAGGATTTCAACAACAAAACAGCCGTCCGTCTTTTAATGGAAGTTAACACACTTCGTACTTCTAATTCATGTTTCTTGTCGGAGAGGACTTTTAAAAATTCCAATGTGTTTATTCATTGTCGTTTACTTATTATTAAATGAAAGGAAAAAATTTTGTAGGTATATGCCATCATATATTATAACATATGCTATAAACTATATATATATACATATACATATCTTATAAAATATCTGATATTATGCTAGCAAAAGTACAGAACAATGTGAAAAATCATATTTAGCATATTTGCTTTAAATAATTCACTTTTCTTATAAGCTGCAAAAGGTATGTTTAGGCAATGTTTGGATTTATTTGTAGTTCTTGATTAAAAGTGCATGGACATTAAGATTTTTTAAGGCAGGAAACATAAAAATCATAGTTAATATAAAAACATAAAACATAAAAATAGTTCCCTCGACGGGATCTGAATTACGAATCTTCTTAATGCTAGATGGATATGTTAATCACGAGAGCACGCAGGGGAGATGTGACAATTTCTTAATATATTAATTTAGAACAAGTTTATTACTTTAACATGTGTAAGGTTTTAGTTAAACTAACCAAGTTTATTTTAATTTAAATCTTTTCTATCTCCTCTCTGCTTCAACTTCCTGTCAGAAGAAGCGCGCGTTTTTAGCTTATGCTAATTTTTGAAGTTCAGCCAAGCACTATTTAAGCCAGAGGTAAAAACCTCTCGGTGTGAGAGCTTTGCCTCAGATCACGGTCACGCTGCTCAACTTTCGCCTGACCAGCTAGCAGTTTAAATTTATAAGCCATAGTGCTTACTACGTGATTGCATTGTAAAATAAATTAAAGTGCGGTAGTATTTAGTATATCTTGCTACGCACCCTTTTAGATAGAGGCCAATCTCCGCGAATTGCTCTGCGAAGCAAAGTTTGATTTAAGTTACATTTAAATTTATTTAAGTTTATTTGATTGTTAAGTTCGACCCAAGTGTGGTCTTTTACTTTCTGTATCTCTCCCGAATTGGGAGGTTTGTATTTAATAGTGATTGAATAAAAGAGGATTTCAAATCCCTTCACGTGCAGTTATTCTCCAGCCCAGCAGTTACATCAGAACATAGCGTACCTTCCGCTCCCTGTTCCAGTTCAGGACTTAGAACGTAAGGATAAGAACCCTTTACAGAATTTACCATGTTCTCAAAGAATACACACAGAATGCTAAGTCCTGATAATGGCGCCCGCACAAAAAGAAGAGGATGGCCTCAACAACAAGAAGACGAACCTGAGACACCTGCTGTACCTGTCCAGAATCCTGAGATAGCACCTCCTGGCATAGAAGGATTCGGCTACATCGTACAAACCATGCGAGCAGCCATGAAGCCAGCGGCAAGTTTTGACGGCAAGACAGCCGTAATCAATTTCCTGGAAAAGCTAGACTCCCACTTCATGCTATATCCAGTCCACGAATTTCAGAAAGTCGCTCTTGCTACCAGCGCTTTGAAGGGCCAAGCGCTAAGTTGGTTCAAGTGCATCGGAAAGAATCTCTTGGGGGAACCAGGAAGCCCCACATACACGTATGAAAATTTCAAGAATTCTCTAGTGAAAGCATTTCCCGTGGTGCGAGATCGAGCCAGATTGGAAGCTGAACTGTTTAGCCGATACCAAGAAAGAATAGAAGATTTGTCTAATTTTATTTTGAGGAAAATTCAAGTTTTCAAGCTTTTGTATGGAAGTCGCCCGGATCCTGAAATTATTCAAGTTATACTTCCTAGGCTACTGCCCCAAGTTCAAGATTTCATCGAACTAAGAAATCCAACAACATTAGACAGATTATTTGAGCTCGCGGTACAATTTGAAAGCCGAAGAACAGCCGACAACGAACGACGACGCCAATTTGAGCGAAGAAGTCAGTGGAGTTCGCCAAGACCGCAGCAAAAGCAAAATCAAAGTTACGGGAATAAGGCGAAGCAATGGCCGAAGAAAGATGTGTCTCCTAAAGCGAGCGGCGAACGAAGGGAATTTAATAGAAGAACAAGCAAAGATTCCGAGGGCAACCAGAAGAAAAAGAATTTAAACTAAGAGGGATTTCTTCGAGGAAGGTGAAGAAGTCCGAAGCAGCGCAAAACCCTTCCAAAATCAATTTAAACACCGTGGTCGTTAAGAATTTGAGTTTGCCGAAGATTGAAGTTCTAATCAACAACATACCGGCGACAGCCCTCTTGGATACAGGAGCCCAAAGCAGCTTCGTATCGGAAAGATTCTTTAAGAAGCACTTTCGACGTTACAGAATTTTTAGTGCAAGAGACACGGATGTCATAGCGGCCCAAGGAGAAAAATGTAGCTGTTTAGGAAAAGTACCATTGTTCGTGCGTATCAACAACGAACAGGTAAGAATCCTGTTTTATATTGTGCGTAACCTGCAGACTTGTATTATTCTAGGTGTGGACTTTTTTAGTTTGGCAGAAGCAAAAATTGATTTCAAGGGGGGAGAACTAACATTAAATATGAAGCCAATTGAAGCGAAGAATGATAAGCCCCCGCAGCTGGACTTGGAACATTTACAAGCAGAGGAAAAAGAGAAAATCCAAGGTCTGGTAAGTCACTTTGCGAATTTATTTAGTGATGTACCAGGCTTTACGCAGGTGGTGAACCACGACATTGACACGGGGGACGCTCAGCCAGTTAGGCAAAAGCCATATAGATATGATAGGACAAAAGAGGAAATAATTGAACATCATATTAAAGAGATGTTAAAGAATAAAATCATCACGCCAATTTCTAGCAGTTATGCTAGCCCCGTTGTCCTGTGTAAGAAAAATAATGATTACCCGATTACGCACCCGAAGCGGTGGCGTTTTGCTATAGATTATCGCAAGTTAAATTCAGTTACAAAATATCCTGTATATCCGTTGCCGATAATTGAAGAAATTATTCGAAATATTTCGTCTACAAAATACATGACTACATTAGATCTCACGAGTGGCTATTTTCAGATTGGGGTAAAACCCGAGGACGTACACAAAACCGCGTTCATAACGAAATCTGGTACGTACGCATTTCTTAGAATGCCGTTCGGATTATCCGGCGCGCCGGCAACGTTCCAAAGATGTATGGACATCGTCTTAAGACCAGTCCTTGGTAAAAGCACTTTCATATATTTAGACGATATTATAATTACGAGTAGTACTCTAGAACAACACTTACAAGATTTAAGAAAAGTATTTTCATTGTTAAACGAAGCTGGTTTAAAGATAAATGCGTCTAAATGTAAATTTGCCGCAAAAGAGTTACGTTATTTAGGATTTAAAATTTCCCAAAAGGGAATCGAAACGGATCAGTCAAAAATAGTAGCCATTAGAAATTATCCTGTTCCTAAAACAGCGAAGAAATTATCGTCGTTTCTCGGGATGTGTTCATATTACCGGGCTTTCATTAAAGACTTTGCAAAAATAGCTGAGCCACTGCTAAAGTTGAAAAGAAAAAAAGCTAGGTTTTCGTGGTCAGCAGAAGCCAACTTGGCGTTTCAAAAATTGAAAGACGCATTGACTCAAGCTCCCGTCTTAAAATTTCCAGAAGGGGATAAGGGATTAGAGATTTCAGCGGACGCTTCAGATTTCGCGATTGGTGCAGTGCTTTCCCAAAATGGTCAGCCCGTGGCTTTTTTCAGCCGAACATTAAATGAAACCCAAAGAAACTATTCCGCAACAGAGAGAGAAACTCTCGCAGTGTTAGCATCAGTACAGAAATTTCGTGTGTTCTTTGGAAGTTCTCCAGTAACTGTATATACCGACCACGCGGCGGTCACTAGACTCTATTCTGGAAAAAATTTATCACCCAGATTAATAAGGTGGGCTCTCAAATTACAGGAATATAACCTAATAATTAAACATACGCCGGGAAAAGAAAATGTTGTGGCAGATGCTTTAAGCAGAATTAACTTAGATGAAAATGGAAGTGTAATTAAGATAGCCATGTTAACATCCAAAGTATTAGATTCTCGTGAAACAGTAATAGCCGAACTCAAAAAAGATCCGGAGTTCAAAAATATATACAATTATTTGGCCGACCCTGAGAATTTCAATCATCCGGATATTGTGCCGATAAGAAATAGGGCCGAAAATTACGAATTAATTGACGGACTGTTATTCTATACGAAAGCTACTAATGAGAATCATGAATATAGACCGGTTATCCCAGCTAGCATGAGGTTGAATGTATTAGAAGAGTTGCATGATTGTGCCATTTCGGCTCATTTAGGTATAAGAAAAACTGTTCAGAGAGTTCGCGAGGCAGTTTTCTTTCCAGAACTGCAAAAGTTTACTAGGGCGTATGTCCAGTCGTGCCCAACATGTCAATTAAATAATTATGTTAATTTCCGCCCGGCCGGGTTCCTAAATAGTATTAAATCAGAATTCCCAAATCAAATAATAGGCATCGATTTACTTGGACCTTACCCTCGAAGTAAAGTTAATAAAAGCCGATATCTTTTAGTTATAGTGGATCATTTTAGCAAATGGTTAGAGTTAATTCCGTTAAAACGCGCGTCTGCAAAAATTGTAGTAGATTCAATTCTAAATAAGTATATTTTAAAATACGGGGCGCCCCTAAAAGTTATTTCAGACAATGGTCCTCAGTTTGTTAGTAAAATGTTTGAGGAAATGTGTGCAAAACTGGGCATACGTCATCTAAAGATGGTCCCGTATCGTCCGCAGTCAAACATAGCGGAACGGGTGAATAGAAATGTAGTGAAAATAATTCGTAGTTATGTGAAAAACTATCACTCTACCTGGGATAGCCATATAAATGAATTTGCATTTGCCCTTAGGACCGCCAAACACGATACTACACAAAAAACACCCGCTGAACTCTTCTTAGGAAGAAAGATCTTGACCCCCCTAGATAAACTGTTCTTTGTACAGGAAAGGGCAGAAGAATTTAAAATGAGTGATATACAAAAGTTAATACGGGAAGCGACGGAAAATATAGAAATGGCCCAAAGAAAACAGAAATTGTACTATGACCTAAAAAGAAGAGAGGTCAAGTACAATGTGGGAGATGAAGTGTTGAAGATTAAACACAACTTGTCAAATGCCCCAGAGGAAAAGGTGGGGAAATTTTTTCCGCGTTTTGAAGGCCCGTTCACAATTGAACAAATTACGGGGGCAGTGGTTATATTAAAAAGAAATGATGGTCAAACGCTCAAAGCGAATGTGGACCAAATAAAACCGTTCTATAATCGCAGCAAAATGGCTGTATTTAAAGATTCGTTTCAGGATCCGAGGCAATCGACTAGCCAGGAAGATATACGTCAGCAAAAACAGCAGGAACCAGCTACAACGGCATCGAAATGTCAGAAGAAGAAAGCTCCCCCCCAACAAAGAAATAAGAACCAAAAAGGTGGTTTCAAAAGAAAGTCTCACGATGCAGGTGAACAAATCTACGAACGGAATTACGAGCGCACCAAGAGAAGAAAGCAGAATGGGCAAGGGAAGCCCAATGTATCCAAAAGAACTGTGGAATCATCGGACAGGTGCCTGAGAAGCAAGAAACGTCGATTGCAGCCTGAGAATCAACTTCCCGAATACAGCAGGAACCAGGACAAGCAACGAGCAAGGGCCCAGGAGAGAAGGGCCCAGTCCACCAAACGTCCAGCGGAGCAACCTCCTCTACAAAGGAAATTGCCGAGGATACAACGACGGAATTTCAAAAGAAAAAGAGACGAGCAGGCTCCGAAAGAACAACGAAAAACGAGGAAACTGAACCAGGCCACAACTTACTCAAGTTTTAAAGATTGGGCCAAGAAAAGGATGGACGATCATAATAAGATAAGTACAATTTCGTATTCAAAAGTTTAGTTAATTTTTGAGTATACTGCAAGTTGCAGGACTGATTTTACCTCAAGCGAGGTTGACTTTTACGCCAAGTGAGCGATAAGTTCTCATATGGAAAGTAAAATGTTTTGTTAAAAGAAATTGTAATTCTTAAAGATTTAAAATTACTTAATTTTGTAAATAGATTAATTCTGTAAAAGCAATGAATTGCTGAAAAGAATATGTTAACTAAATGATTTTGTACGACGCTTTGTCTAAAGACTTGTAAAATGTCTAGAATGAAAATTCGGAAAATTGAAAAACACGATTTAGTCTGTAGACTATTAATTCAATGTAATTTGATATTTCAAGAAAGTACCTTGAGAAAGGAATAGGAAGCACTTGCTGTAAGCTTAGAAATTTAACCTATATTTCTGTAAGCTTAGAAATTTAACTTCTATTTGCATTTCAGGATTGCTGTGAAATTGTTAATGTGTTATGAAATGTAACAAATAATATTATGCTAGCAATGCACGTTAAGTGCAATATTAATGTGAATGTTGTGTGCAAACTGCGAATTTGTATGCATGAAAAGTTAAAGATTCACTATTTTAGAATGCAAGTGTTAATTAGGCTCTCCACCAAATACACTTAAAGTGTTAGACATAAAGCTAGTGAGAACCTTAGGATTAGCTGGTTATAGGGCGTTTTTTTCAGGTCTCGTATGTCAAGTTCTAACTAATGTTAGTCGATTGTAGGTGGAAGAGTTGAACACCCCCGAACACATAAAAACCCGCAATGGCGGTTTGCTTTACATCCAACACCGGTGAGAGAGCATACGGGGGAAGAATTTAATTGTGCTTGAATGATAATGTGTGTGTGCAAAATTACACAGAAAAAAAAAAAAAGGATTTGTACCACTTAGAATTATTCTGTTATTATGTCATACTAAAGTTGTTTTCCTTCCAGATTTTGCTGGAAGGAGTAAGACTGTTTGAAGAATAAGACTTGAAAAAAAAAATGTTGAAGATTGTTGTTCCAGAAAATTTCGTCTGTATTTTACACAAACATATATTGCCTTGTAAGAGTTGGCCTAAGTTTAGAACAGTGAAATTTTCGACTATTTAGAATTGCTAGTTTTCAACATGGTCCGTTTGGACCAAAGTAGTTTAACTATCGCAATTCTGGCGGGAAGTATGTAAGGTTTTAGTTAAACTAACCAAGTTTATTTTAATTTAAATCTTTTCTATCTCCTCTCTGCTTCAACTTCCTGTCAGAAGAAGCGCGCGTTTTTAGCTTATGCTAATTTTTGAAGTTCAGCCAAGCACTATTTAAGCCAGAGGTAGAAACCTCTCGGTGTGTGAGAGCTTTGCCTCAGATCACGGTCACGCTGCTCAACGTTCGCCTGACCAGCTAGCAGTTTAAATTTATAAGCCATAGTGCTTACTACGTGATTGCATTGTAAAATAAATTAAAGTGCGGTAGTATTTAGTATACCTTGCTACGCACCCTTTTAGATAGAGGCCAACTTCCGCGAATTGCTCTGCGAAGCAAAGTTTAATTTAAGTTCTATTTTAATTTATTTAAATTTATTTGATTGTTAAGTTCGACCAAAGTGTGGTCTGTTACGTTCTGTATCTCTCCCGAATTGAGAGGTTTGTATTTAATAGTGATTGAATAAAGGAGGATTTCAAATCCCTTCACGTGCAGTTATTCTCCAGCCCAGCAGTTACATCAGAACATAGCGTACCTTCCGCTCCCTGTTCCAGTTCAGGACTTAGAACGTAAGGATAAGTACCCTTTACAGAATTTACAATGTTTCCTAAAATGATGCACAGAACACTAAGTCCTGATACATGTACATGCTTGTTAGGGAAATATTAGCTATAAATAAGAGCTAACATTCATTTCCGTACATTTATATGGATAGATATAAATTAAATAAGATTAAATTAAGTACCAGATCAAAGACACCAAGTTCTAGAAAGAAACAAACAGACATTATCTTTGTCTAATTGTTTTTCTTCTAGGATTTAGTTAGACCAGTGTTTTTATTTACAATTACCTTTAATTTCAAGTTTAAAATTTGTTGCTGTTTAAATCGCAATGACTTTAATTCTTAGACATCAATCATTCTGATCTCTGCATTTAGAAACAGTTAAGAATGAAATGATATACATCAAGATATACACAAGTCGACTGCAAAAAGCCACACCCAATTCGAATCAGAGTCACTCTAATAACAAAGTAAACTAGATCATGCAAGTAAGAAATGCGTCAAGTTGCCGTAAAGAAGCAATCGAATCTGACATCTAGAAGGATGTTCTCTTGATTATGTACCGCCTTACTATCATTTGTTTACAGATCTATTTATATGTAACATACTTGTGGAAGCGCCAAACATAAATGAGTACGCGGCCTATCAATTACACACGTATGCATCAAGACATCAAACCGATTAGACACGTATGCATCAAGTATCTGACCATGCGATGACTGGCGAACACCTTCATTTGCGACCACACCTAAACACATTCCTCGCGATGACTGTCTCCCAACTTTTCAAATTTGGTAATACATGGATGGAAAGACTATTGGGGTGTGGACAGTCTCACCCTCCTCATTAAAGAGCCTTCAGGCATGTCTAAAGATGATCTTTGAATCAGAAGACCTACGTATTACAGAATATGTAAGGAGTATAGAGCTGAAATATTATGCTCGGTATCTAATTCATATTCTGCTGTTATTAAGTTTTATTTATAACAACGCTATGAATCAATGCATTTGTAGTACCTTCTTTCATATGTACGTTTTTTAAATATTCAGAATACGGGGATAAAAATAAAGGATGAATCTCCAACTGAAATCCTTATTTTCTCTTCAATTTTGACAGGGAATTAATCGAAATTACAATCGACAAGGGCTTATGGTCTATATTTATCATTTTACTGCCTCAAATCTCTATCTATGTGTAATACTTTTATGCCAAAAGTTTCAGTCTTATATGGAATTTAATACTGTTACGGGAATTACTTCGACAGTTCGAAAAATATTTCTTATTAACCGATCTTTTAAAAGGAACAAAAAGAGAAGAAATTGTATAAATGGTGCTTTAGCATGTTTTAAATTTTTATGTAGAAAATGATTTAGAGATTAGAAGGAAAGTGCGGTAATGTGTTTGCAGCGTCTAAATTACTATTTTAGCTCTACTAAATGAAATTGAAGAGCTAAATTTAAAGGAAAAACAACTAGTTTAGACAAATCAAATCTTTAGAACTCGACTTGAAAAAGGATACATTTTACCCATACCGATATTATACAGAAGCTTCGTGTTTTTATTCTGAAGACATTACATTTCTGTTATAAGCATGTACTTACGTACATCTGTTAAGTCTGTTACTTGGTAGAAGACGTATACCAAAATGGTTCACTACATAGCAATGTTTTGAAAACGAATGTGTATGCAATGGCATCAAAATTTCGAAAATGGGCTATTAAGAAATTTGGGATCGAGAAATGGGACAGAGCATTGTGTATAAATATGATGTTGACAGGGGTAAGGGTATCAACACTGAGTGTTCAAAAGGCGTATGTTAAACAAATCATACTGTAAACAGAATAAAATAAAATTATCATGCTTTATACCCAAAAATATTGTCGTTTTAATTCTTACTTTCCTTTTACTATTACAAAAAACGCTGTTGCTTTTACAGTTGGCAAATGGCTGAGCGGATAAGAAAGCAAGTTGTTTAACCTGCGTTCTAACCTAGCTAGCTGCACGAATTTTTATAATTTTGTAAATGTGCAAGTAAATACGAATAAGTTTCATTTCGAAAGATTCTCTACAACAGCTTCTTCCTAAGCGGTAACAAGTTTAACCATAATCAGGTAAACAGCTAAGTTTTTATGATATTATAGGGTGTAGAGACAATAGGAATTTTTTGGAAGCAGGAGGCATGTGAAATGAGCAATGCAATCACCGGGACTCGAACAAGCGCCGAGTGTGCAAGGCATGCTAAGAAGGCGGGAAAAATACCTTATATACTTAACTTTTAAAGGGCGACTGGGGATTAGGGGACCCTGTCGCCAAATCCTGGTGGTTGAGAATCATCATCCACCAACCTTTTAGCTCGGGCACCCCTGTAGAGACATTAGGTATTTTTTGAAAGCAGGGGAGATGAAAAATGAGTAATGCCCTCGCCGAGACTCGAACCACGGACCTCTCGAATACGCGCCGAATCTGCTGACCACTACACCACCAAGGCATGCTGAGAAGGCGGAAGAAATACCTTATAAGGACTACACTTGATCTGGTAACGAGGTGTCGCTATGTTTGAGATAAATGACAGAATTTTAATAAGCTCATAAATAACCTTTTTATTTAAACAGAACTTAAAATATAAAGGCATGTTCTTGTGCTACAATAACCTCAACTCGTGGTGATGCAAATAAAGAGAACAGCCAATTTAAATCAAACGTTGGACAACAGTCTAAGACTAAACAATTAAATGCTAATGGCTCAATAATTTACTGGCGTGTCAGGTTAAAAGTAACGGTGCCCAGAAACCGCAAAGCCGAATAATTCCAGCGGCTTGATCTGGCAAAAGTTAACCACACAAGCACGAAACGCCAGA
>KK112173.1:336682-361419 GCA_000611955.2 Stegodyphus mimosarum
GAAATGAGATGTTCAGGCCCTCATCTGCTTTGCAATGATCCAATTAAATTAATTCTGTCTTTCCCAAACTATTACCATCATTACATACTCAAAATTGTCTGAAATCCTTTTACAGAAAAACTTGACATATTATTTTATAGTCTTCCTATTGAAATTAGAAAAATGTATATTTTACATGACTTTCAGTGCTATGTTTTCAAATCCTTAGAATAATTTGGTATTGTTCCTATCATCGTCTTTGAAAATGCTTGTTTACTATCGAGCAGACTAAACTCATCTCGGAGCGCAATTTGCTTTATAAGTAAACCCAAGTATTCTATTTTAAACTCGTTCATGCTATTTTATATGAATAAGTGTGCATTTTTAGGTCATAACGCAAGCTTGAATTGAAAAATTCCAAATTTTGTTAACACTTTTGTAATAGTTTATTGTGCTTTCCTCGTAAACTGTACGTAATATACTAAATATCTTGTAACGACTTTTTACATTTTAGGGAGTTCATTTGAAGTTTAAGTGATTGTGGCATTTGGAGGATAGAGGTTTGAATTCTTGCGAATCTCAGTTGATTTATTTTGTTTCTCGGTTTGCTCCCCACGAAAAAAATAATCTCTATGGTGCGGCTGGAAATTAAATGTGGTAGACAATATCTCGTCCTCTCTGGATTTCACAGAGTCGGTCTCACGTCTCTTCCCAGTCGCTCTTTAAGGTAAGGTATAATACAAGTAATTTTCGCATTCCTCCGAGCGTACGCTCACGGTTCGCGGTAAGTAGTCAGCATGGCGTGCTGAGACCTTGAAGATCCGTGGGTCTAATCTTGGCAAAGGCACAGATGATGTTCATATTTCTTGTTTTCAGGTTTATTGGTCCGAAAAAGTGAATGATCTCTACAACTTTACTTAGATTTTGCATTTTTCATATAAATGAACAAACTTTCGTCGCACAGAACAGTCGAAATACCTTTAATTCTCATGACTCTGAGAGCAATTTCCACTTACGTATATTTATTTCTTATGGCAGACTTCCATTTAGCATCCTTTTCATATAAATCAACTTAAGAGCCCTCATTTTTATCTTTGAGAACGTTTTTTATCATCGTGTCATTGAAAACCATTCTCTGAGGAAAGGATTTCATCTATTAATCCTCTGGAAGAAAGGTCTTAAATTCTGGTAAAAGCTTTACTGACAAGTCTATGGCATTGATCGAACAGGATTTTGATGCGCCGCAGCAACTAGTTCACTTTTCCTAGGCAATTATTCAGTTGAAAAAAATAAGTAGTGTTCTCCTTAGTTCATCCATGAAACTGATAATATAGAGTAGCTCATGAAAACGAAAGATTGACATACATTTCTAGTGGATAGGGCATTTAATAAGATAACGCATTTCCTCTCCCCCCACGATTGCAGAAATTACTTAGAGTTGTTTCTTATGAACCTGTCAATAAAACGAAAGCTTCTAGACAAGAAATATTTTTTGATAGAGTTGTTAAGTCTTTTATGAATTAAACAAAGATATTTTATCGTTCTAAGGACTAAGAAAGAATATTCCGATATAAAATGTTCTTTAAGTGAAAAGTATTAGAAATAATATAAAGAAAAACTATTCCAAAATTCATGTTTTTTATTTCCTTCTACATATTTAATAACTGATAGAAATATTGATTTATAAGAGAACTAAAAAATTATATCTAGTCTCTTCTAACATCTCAGTTTTTGAATAAATTTTATTAAAGAATTTAGTAGAGCTTTGTCAAAAAAATTAATCTGAATTTTGTTCGCAGCTAAATGACGAAAACCATGAGTTTACGAAAGTGCATGCCTTTATCCTACAACATGAGAGTAGAACTAGATGAATTCTTACTTGAATTGCTGCATTGCTTTGAGAGGTTATGAATGCTATCAACGTAGTTTATCGTATTGCCAGTCGTCTCCAGCAGTTCACCATATTAGTTTGAATAATGCCAGCTTTAAAATAAATAAATAAATAAATAAATAAGATACTGCAGAATTTTTATCAGCATTTACTTAAATATAATAAAGAGACTTTTACATTAAATCACAGCATGTACCAGGAAAATTTAATAGTTAAAAATAATTAAGGAAATCTTATTCGTTTATATTTACAACTCTGGTGGTTAAAAATTTCAGTCTAAAAAATCTTGTGATTTAAGGGCATTATTCTATTCCATCTGCGTATGCATAACATAGGAAACTTTAAAAAACATTCATGAGACAGGAAGTTTAATTAAAAAAATATAATCTGATCTTCGTTTTCAAATTCCAGTTTAACATATGAGAAAGTTTTAAGCTAAGTAATTATGGTAGGCGTCCTAGTTTCAGAACTAATCCAAAGAAATTAGAAATAAAGCATATAAAATCAAATATTTAAAACAGCACTCCCGATAGGCAGGCGGAAAATTGCTACGATGGTATTTCATCATAAATTAACTTTATGCGGAGACCTTTTGCAGTTAATTAGTCAAGAATCAGATGTGAATTTTTTCCTCACGAAATTTGAAAAAAAATATTTCCCCCAACTAAATGACAATGATTTGTGCTTTGCTGATACGAGATTAAATTAATAATAATGAAACTATGAAAATAATGACGCCTGATTCAAAGTGTTAAAAAACTGATTCATTAAGAATTCACATAAAAATTTAATTTTTTAAAAAAATTCTAGCAAAAGTTACATTTTTCGAAGAAATAGGAAACCGATCAAATATACACCAATTAAGCAATGATTTCAGTTTCAGTTTTACATATTAAAAGCAAAAACCATTTATTATGAGCTCCTGAGAGAAGCAAAAGCCATTATTACTTCCATGATTTCGCCGATCTTTAAGGGTACTGGGGGCTTAGAGTTCAGGGACCCTTTACATACTGCGAGATGAAGCCACTCTCAGAATTATCGTATCATTATGCACTATATTGAAATACGTATCGAAAATCCAAAGACATGCAATTTGTAAGAATCAACGAAATGCTGTCACGACTGACGATTTTTTTATTTACCGCAAAGCGAATGAATAAAGAATCCAGGTTCCAACCGCATCTAAATATATTAGCTCATACAAATTGAAAACAAAGGAAGAAAGTTTCTCAACTTTGCTGGCATTAAGAACTTTCTTGAATATTAATGGATTTTATAAAATCATTATGTTTGCTCAGTACCGTAACACAATTCGCATAATAATAGATCCTAAAAAAAATAAAAAATAAGAATTTGAAGTTCTTTGCAGTTAAAGATTAATGAACTTGTTACGTATAGAAATGTTACACTGTATGTGCAACTGTGTTGAATATATTAAAAGTTCTGGTATATAAATACAGTGTAGTTGACAAAATGAACTGATTCAAATTTAAAGCAAAGTACTCCATAATAATAAAGTAATTCTGTTGAGTCAGCGCCATATATGCTTAATAGCTATCTCAGTTCCCTTATTTTGCCTTATATTTAAGTGGTAATTTAAAATTTCGTTTCTTCAATTCATATTTTCTTGTAAAAAGCTTCTTTTTTCTTAGTAAAAATTAATAAGGGCTTGTAATTTCTTTCCCAGGGGTAAACTTCGTTCCCTTCTGAGAGAGGTTCAGAATCCGAGGGGTTGGCTGCATGGGAGTTCTGGTGGTTTCCCTATGTATAGCGAGAATATCAACCAGTTTTCTTAAAGGTTTTCTACGAATACATCCCTTCCCTTAGATAACCGATGTAAACCATATCCCATGTAAATCATAACCCATGTTATATTAATATCATAACCCATGTAAATCTTTATCTTTTTCCACCAGACAGTTATTTCTATTATTGCAAACATTTCATAAAGCTTTGAACTCTTATATCATAAATAACAATATTAACAAAAACTGATTATGATGATTGCTTTGCTTATTTATCACTACTTTTGTGACCACAGGAAAAATAAGGGAAAATAATCTTAATTTTGCTACTTGTTGTTAGATGAATACAGAGAAATGAATTATACTTTGGAAAAAGCAGAAGATAACAGCGATACTTGTGCTGAGGAAGATTTGTCTTTCGTTGCATCACTTTGTAAAAAATATTTAATCCTAAATGAATAGCCTTTCAGGTATTAGTTCATGAAATAAACTGGGAACACTAACAACGTATAAGTACAATTTTTCATTCTGTCACATCTCACTTTATCAGAAATTTTAAATTCCAAACAGACAAAACTTTTCCTAAAATGTTTTTCAACGAAGACAACAGGTTTTTAAAATGTTTTGCAACAAAAACAAGTTTCCTAAAATCTTTTGCAACGAAGACAACAGGGTCCACCCACTGCAAGTTATAAATACAAAACATGTAACAATATTTTGAAAAGAATATATTAATGTCTTCAGTTTCCGAATACAAAATGTTTTTGTTAAAATATATGAAAAAAATGACTTTGTCATAAAAGTAAATTGTGCAAAATTTTCGGAGGAAATGTGACCTAGATAAACTAACTTTTCATTTTAATAACATTTTAAAACTTTAAGACTGTAGCAACAACAAAAATAGCACTTGTACCAATTAGAATTTAGATCATTCGCTGTGAACAGAAAGTGTAATAGAACGGATAATAAACAGTACTCCGGATCTAAACTCATCGTCAAAAGAATTAATAAATTTTCCCTAATATAAAGTGGAAACTCAATTTAAGTGGTTGGCTGGCACGGGTATTTGTCAGTTAAGGGAAAGATTGACGACTTCAAGGTCCCGAGAATCCGTGGGAGCATGCGTGGAAAATCAAATAATAATACGTTGTCTATGGCTACACCTGGACTTGCATCAGTCACGACATGCACTGACCGCAGATACCGCCTTTGGGAGTTAGCGACACACATTACAAAGGAATTGATCGAAATGTTGGGCGCCCCTTATGCATCTTCAATCATTTATTTACAGAATTCATGGTTACTGATCTTTCTTTTCGCAAAGCATATCTCTTTCTTTAAAAGGATAATTGATCAGCTGTCGTATGAAAAGCTTAACTGTGTGAGTTTTTACCGATATTTAAGCTAGTGGTATTTCAGGTCATAATCGAGTAATTGGATTAACAGGAATCTCAAATACGTGAAGTTGACCACAATATGTGTTAAGAACTCCGAACACTCCTCATAAAAGATCATAATGCAACTGGAATTCTCATCGATGGTTTTTTTCTTCAGATAGGAATGAGTGTTATGAGCTAATATTCCTTATTAGAGATGGTTCTAGAGTATTGCCAAGTTCTAGCATACATAAAGTTTAGAACGAGTAAGGTTTTTACTAGCCTTTTCAAAGGCAGAGATATTATGGAATGCCTTAACGGAAAAATGACACACGAAATTTGTTAAAATACGGAATGCTTAAGCAAGAACTGAATGCCAGTAAAGTGATAAACAAAGATTAATATAATGTTAAACAGAAAGTGAAAGTGGAACTGATCTTTACTTAGTTTCACTGGAGTAGAAGGGCAGTTTTGGGCAAAAAAAATAATTACATATTTTAAATTGTTTTTTAACACGTGGAGTCAAAGCTCGAAAACAGGATTATTCAGTTTAAATTAAAGTTTTGTCATCCCAGTTACTTCTGATATTACTGTTTTCCATCTTAAATAACTTCGAAATTTTATTAAGTATATTTAAGCAAGCGAAAAGAATACGTATTGCTAATAAAAATTTAAACAGATGAATTAAAATGTCTTTAGGCACGTATAATGCAACGAAGGTCAGAAATATGCTATGATTCTGGATGGCTTCCTTTCAATATTTTGTACAATCATCCTTTGTTTTAGAATGTGGAAAGGGAGACTATATATAGCAGAAGTTGGAATAACTGATATTCTCTATAATTTCGAGTACTGACGTATAAGAAATGAAGCGTCGTTTAACTTTACGAAGTTAAATGAGTAGTAAAATTCAAACATATAATCAAACAATAAAGTTTCGTACTGGAAGCGAGCGAAAACATTTATTACATATATTTCTGCGACTTACAGTTTTTATGCGCGCCTACAACGTCAAACATTATATATTTATAAAATGAGAGTTAAAGGAAAGCTTTTAACAGGTGACAAAGAGATTTATAATGCTTTTAACTGTTTTATTTTAAAAGATAAAAGCTAAATTACGATCTTAAAAAAAGCTTATAAAAAGGTAAGTTGAAGGACGTTGTTCTTCCTAGCCCAAAGAACCAGAACATGAAATCTCCATAGCGATTTTGGCATACTGAACGAAACCATTAGAAAAACGAAAAATGGAAAGAGTCCAGGGCAGGATAACTTTTCCCGAAATTTTTAAAACATCTTGGTTAAAAAGCACATTTGTGCTTTTAAAATTATATAACTATAACTAAAGCTGGAATTTTGGAGTATCTGTTATTTGGAAAAAAGCTACCGTTATTCAACTTCATAAAAGAAATAAAAATGCTGATGATTTTAATAGTTACATGCCTGTTTCCTTGACATGCGTTTTATCAAAAGTCAGGAAGAAATTGATAATTTCTCAGTATATCGAGACAAATAACTTTTCGTCTGTAACCAAGGCGGATTTAAGAATATTCCAGTTAACTAACCAACAGGTCGTCTTCCTGGACCAATCTATGCAAGATACCCTGAATCGCAGAAATTCTATATTTGCCGTGTTTGTAGACGTAGAGGGCGCTCTTGACAGGGTCTGGAGATTAATGACTATCCAAAAACTGCAATCCATAGGTGTTGATGGTAAGATGCTCTGGTGGATCAAATATTTTCTTTCTCAACGCTTATACGTCACTCGTTTTGGAGATCACACTTCGAAATTTAAACAAAATGAAATTGGTCTACCACATGGCATTGTAATTCACTCCATCGTGTTTACTATTTTAATAAACGACCTCCCTTACCTGATGACTTCTGATGGATTAACAAAACAAGCTCTATTTGCATACGATCCAGTTCTTTGGTGTAGCTCTGGGAAAAAAGACCAAACCAAGCTTAACACTATTCTGAATCTACCACTGGAGAGACTTAAACATTGGATAAACAAGGATGATAATATGCTAATAAACATAAACAATGCTTCACTCTATCGACAACCGTTTGTTTCCAACCTCGTCTTTCAGGTAGACATGTACAATGTAATGATTTTTCAACTTACTTCGTCTGCATCTTCCACAGCAAATTGACTTCGAGAGGACATGCTGAGAATGTTATCTCAATGCAGAGACAAACTCCCTATTCTTCAACGACTAGCCAGAGCTAAATGAGGCTGTAACAGAGAAACTTTAAATACAACTTATAAAATGTATATTCAGCCGGTCCTGAACTATTGTAACGAAGTGTTGGTTTCTGCACCTGATAGAAGCCTCGAGACTTTTCACAACCAGGTTTTCGAATCATTCCTGGAGGAATCAAGACCACTCCTGTGTTGGCAATGCAGCTATTGACAAAAAAGAACAATCTTTGATTAATGGGATTAAAAAAGATGCAACTATTCTTTATAACAGTTTAACTATGTTTCCTAATAACTCTTTTTGGAGAGACTGCAATCGCAATCAATAACGTAACTTGAAAACTCAAAGGTGTTTTATTCAATGTATACATGATATTGAATATTACCATTTAATTAACAATACGCGTATTGAATTCCTCTCTCTTGTTAACTCTTTGGATTACATGAACTTTGATGTTAGATTGGACTAAAATCAGAAAATAAAAAGGTCAGACTGCTATTCTGAAGCCCTCCGTGCTATTGCCATGGAAATGATCTATCTGTACAGATGGTTCCCTTCTGAACTTTATTCAAGGAGCTGAAGCTGATATTTTTTGTGAACGCTTTTGTTTTATCTGACAGTTGGAAATTTTGATGGTGAGCTGAAATCAATCTATAAAGTCTGTGCCGTTTAGAGAACATAAACTTTTAAAATGTTATTGAAGAATTATCTTCGAAGCTAGTGAAACAAAACAGAGATCAGAAGAAGGGTGTAAAAGACCCTTTATTCAATAATAAAATTAACAAATGACCCAACTTGGGTTACAAGAAGCCAACACTTTTGGCTTTACAGAAATAAGTAACAAATAGTACTTTCAAGGTGTGTAGGTTAGCCTAACGGCTCACAGAATACTTTAACGCGCGAGAAGCTTTCTGGTTTAAAGTAACCGACGAGACAAGCCTAAAGGCAAGAACACATCAACGCCGCTAATACAAGTCAAGAATAATCACAGCACAACGGGGTCTAGAATCGGTAGACACTCTCTGAAAACTAACTTCTAAAATTCTTGCTTAAATAGCACTTCATCTTACCTTACTCTGAATAAACTCTCGCTATCTCATTTGCATTCTGGCATAAGAGAGTAAATAGGAAAGGCTTTTTAACTTAAAATGAACTATTAGTTAAACATAAACAGATAAACCTTACAAATTTATGTCGATCTTCAGCAACTTTCTATTCAGCAGAAATTCTTTGAGAGGGCTGTGATACTTTCCGATTCAACATCAGCTCTTCAGACTTTATTATTTAATCAGGAGAATAAAAGACCTCGCGCCAAACAATGTATATCTCTACTTGAGAGATTTCAATGTAAAGTGTCTTTCCAGTGGGCATCCTAGCACTATGGTGTTGAGGGAAATGAGAAAGCGAATCTTTTTCCAAAAAGAGGTTGTAGTTTAATTCAGAAAATAAACCGAACTTTGTCCTTTATTCTCCAAAGCTGGAGATTAGAAGAATTAACTGGAGACTTGATTGGATACGACTGTCTATGTCAATTTACTTCGCTTGAGCATTGTCGACTCTTCTGTGTGCATTTTGTGTTAAATGGGACAAGACGTGAGGTCTGCTCACACTGACGAAAGCTCTGCATTATCTCATTTTAATTGGCTTGTGAAAAAAATATTGGAGAGCACGCAGCCTAACGACCTAGTGGGAAACAGGGTGGCATTTTGATAAAGAAAGTATTTATAAAGTGACAAACCTGAAATTTGGCAGAATGAATTAAAAACTTTGATTTAGGACAGGTCCCCCCCCCCCCAAAAAAAAGAAATAGTCACGCTCTTATTTGCATACTGGGAGAAATAGTTTCATTGATACAAAGAAAAATTTAATTCCGAATAGGTTATAACAATGTGTAACCGATACTCGTATATTAAACTTTTATTTAAGTTACACATATGTGTTATGTTAACATATGTGAAATTTTGTATCTTTATATAATAATATTAACCCTCTGTATTTTTTATTTACATTTATTTTTTTCAGTATTTTCCATTTCCATTCACTTTCATATTCTATAATATCACACAAGAACCGAACTTACTCAAGTTTAGTGAGTTTCTTCAAGTCGCACAAATCTGTATATGCAGTACAATTTAATAGTTTCTGATAATTTATTATTGTATATACTTGACTCAAAATTATCAAAAATATTACCAAATTCACACCAGTTTTAAGTACGGATATTTAACAATAATTATATGCTAAAGAAAATTCCTTATCCATTATATTACGCAACTCTTTTGAAGTATAGTAAGAATAAGCTTTAAACCAGCGTAATCAGAAGTTTTGGGAAGAAATTACAGAATGAAAAGCAATTAAGTAAAATCTGAAAGAAAGTAATTAGTATCGATGAATAACAGAAAATAATTACATGGGCTCAGTAGATAATCGCTCATGAAATTATTAGTATGAACCAAATATTGCATGTAATACAAGAGCTATCGAATAAATTTTGATTCTCTCTTTTATAAAGAATAATGACCAATTTTTCCTAGATCGGCGATCCTGCAGCTTAGTAAAAAGGAATGCAAAACATATGTTGTAATTACGTGAACTTGTTAAAGTATACGTTAGATACCCCAAAATAAATATTTCTGATAATAATTACTGGTCATAAATATTCGCTTTTTCACAGCAAAGAAAGGTGTCTATTGATGCACAGATAGATGATGATTTATCTTCTGGAGGAAAATTTCCCCCCTCTCTTCGAGTTACTCAATCGTGAGATTCAAGATTTGGTGACTATAATTATAATCCTAATCTTTGGTACTCTTGCTTGCTAACAAATTCTTGTTTGATAGGCCTAATGTTGAATACGGATCATATTTCATTCTTGTACTTGAAATATATTGTCAAGATTGTGAGGATTTTTATTTGTTAATTGACGAGATAAACTTATCCATCCTTTGCATAAAGCGATAATAATAGCCACAGTTGGTGTTTTGGTAATATGAAATTAAAGATTAAAATGATCTGAAATTGCGAGTATTTTGATGTCAAATATTGCTTGAGTTGATAAAAAAGGCACGCATACAATGAAAGTATAATGAATATGTAATACTTTTTTCTTATTCGAGAGGAAAATAATTGAGCCAACTGTCCCAATTCAGTTCTTCAAGATTATCATTTTAAGTTCCTGAAAGTTCCCATATGTTACTTCATTTTACCGAAGTTATTAAGAGTTAATGAATTAATTTGATTTATATGTGAAAGCGATTTATTTTCCAGTAGTATGTATAATAAATAAGCATCTACCGAAAAAGATATGTAACAAAATGGCAAATAAGTGTTCTATGAAGTTGAATCACTGGTAAAAGGATAAATGCACGGATGGCGAAATTTCTTTATAATTGATAATGCATTGTATATCTGAAATTGTATAAACCAAACAATAGCTTATGACCGGTCATTTGTGTTTTAAACTGTGTCTAGAGAATTCCAGATATGCAATATTTCTGCTGGCGTTTACTGCTTTGCATCTCCAAGAATACAGAAACATCGAATAAAATCTAAAACTTGTTGGACCTTCAACGCAGTTGGCTCAAATTCTTGAGCGTTTTAGTGATCTTCATAATGCAATAGAAACGATTCCTTAATATGTAAACTGAAATAAAAGCGTAATTCTTATTTTCCCTTTATTGTGCTTGATATTAAATCTACTAAGAATAATATTTAGAATTGAGCCATATCGCGTTTAATATCGTGCAGGATGAGGCTATGCGTACCGCAATATTTAGTTTTCAGCGATACTATATCTGAGATTATTAAACTTAACTTTTTTAGTTTTATTTATTTAATATTTGTCGATTATTATAATAAATTCATTTAAACTCCCGTACTATGTAACGGATTTTGAGCAGCTTAAAAATTCGAATTTCTCTTTTCATGCAAAACATTTTGTGAGCATTTTAGGAGCCGATACGTTTTTCCTAATTTTACTAAGATTTCTGACTACAAATGCTGCAGTCATATAATGTTCTTTTCTTTAGCAAACAAAACACTGTAAACCATTAAGGTAAGAACTTACATCAAGTCTACTGAGTACGTTATTTGTAAAATTCTATTCATGTTTTTCCAGTGAATAAATTTATATTCGAATTATAAATTAGCATTTAATTCATTAGTTAAGTAACTACTTAGTTTTTGTGCAATAAATTTAATACATAGTTAATTTAATTTAAAATAGCATCTTTGATTTCTTATGCGTTCGAGTTTACATATTTAGAAACTAAAAATTTCTGGTGCAACAATCTCCCGATATATTATTTATTTATTAAGTTTTACGTTTTCAAAAACTAAATATAACCTTTCAGTTGGTTTCCATTTTATACTGCAGAAACAAGTTAACTTTTTAAAAACAACCATACAGCAAAAAGATCTCATTTACATTTCAAACGAGTCTTTTAAGGCAAGAAAAAGTAATAGTAGGATCAGTTTACTCCCTATTACTGTTTATATCGACCTAGCATTTGATACAGTCAAAGGGACAGTGAAACTATTGCTGATTTACAATATGTTATTAAGCCAAATGATGCTAAAAGTAATAAGCTTCTCATACATGCTACGAAACACTGAAATTGCCACACCAACAAAGAAAAGTGGCAGAAATTCTTAATTAGCAAGATCGATAGACATGTTAATCATATTAAAATGAGCAAAAACTGGAATCAAAATATTTAAATCATCTCAGTTTATTAAATATGAAATAAGACCGCTATGCATGGAAATATATATAATTACACGCCTTGGCAGGGCATTAATGAGGTCCTTAATATTGTTTGAAAGCAGGTTTGCGACACTGAAAGCTCTAGGGCAGAAAAGCATTAAGGTTGGGAGCTGTTTATGTTTCAATAACCCATCCACCATATCCCAAAATTCCTCAATGGAAGACAAGTCCGAAGATGCATAGGCATTAGTTGCTACTACACAAGCTATCCTCAGCAGAAGGAGCAACATGCAATCTAACGTTATAATGTTGGAAAGCGGCTCTTGGCACATTTTGTAGGAATAATGTGGCAGTGATTCCAATGGCCAGCATAATGTTGAGCTGTCAGTGTACTAAAAAGAAAATTAGATAGGTCTGCTTCCATAACGTTCTGATACAGTACAATTATTCCAGAAGCATGGCCGTTGTGACGGAGGCTTATCGACAGCAGCGATCACGTAGTATCCATATCAGTCTTCAACCATCACTGCTTCCAAGACACTGATACTTGTTGCTGAAGAAGATAGCCTTCAGTTATAGCCTCTGTTGCTGTTTGAATGAATCAAGATAAAAGCCTTTTAGAGCGGTGGTTTCAGGTCGATGGAACACTTGCAGCTAGTCGTCCTACAAATTCACCTGTGACAACCGTTTTTTACCATTGGGAATTCGTCGTTGCTCTTTTAATTACTGGGATACATAACAGTAAATATTGCTGACATTTCAGCCTAAAGGTTGTAAGGTATTTTATGTTAGTAAACTGGTTAGTATGATTTAAATCTTTATTAAAATTTCCGTATTCTTAACCAGAATGCAGGTTAGGTCTGTGTGTGTTTAAGCTGAGAGTTTTGAATGTATAAATGAGTTTTGAATGTATCATGCGCCTTGCTGTTATTTACTCTCGCCTACTCTGCTTAAAGTTTTATTCCGGTGATAGCGTTCTTCCTAGAGCCGTAAATGAGCGCCGTAAAATTTTGAGGCAGCTTCATTTAGTCTGCTTTATGTCCAGTTTTAGACTAAGTTATCAACGTTTGAATTAAGTATCAGTCATGTTAATTTAAATATCCAGAGGTGAACGGAAATTTCGTCTGCAGCACAATTGTGCATGTTCTGTTAAACTTTAGACTAAATAAAAAGATTATTTTAATCGTCTTCAGTATTTTGTGAGTTTTTTAAAGACATAGCGATAACCTGCTTTTAGTCTTGCAGGGTTTGCAGGACTTGAACTCTAGCTTCCAATTACAAAGAAATCTGGAAGATGTAGTTGGGGTGGCAAAGCAGGTTTAATATCAAATAGTTTGTCTTCCTCTATTTGCTATTGCTGGTAATAAGTATAACGTCTGCGAACTCCATACATAGCAATAACAGACCATAAGACTTTATAACGTACTTTTAAAGGCACACCAGTGGCTGTGCGGTAAAACAGGTAAATACTATTTTACCGCCCGCCTTATAATAGTGTGGCATACCTGTAGCATTTTTTACATCTCAGGTATACCTCACTACCATAGGTCGACTACTACAAACCAAATAATGTTTATACCTACAATAATTCGACCCGGGTTCAAGTCCCGGTAAATAAGATGGCTGCATATGAATTTTTCTGATTTTCCCTGATTACTTACAACCTGAGTTAGATAAAAAGAAGCGGCAACAAGTCAGTTGTTCTGAATTGTTTCACTGCAATAGGTATAAATCCCTTAATATAATGGCCTAGCGTGTAAAAGGAAGCCATCATAGACAATTAGTATGACTACTTTTACTTATGTTGTACAGCGACAGCTGTGAAGAATGAATAAACGTCTTTCTATTTACAGCTGTTCTTCATTTTGGTGAAGAGATCATAATCACACAGAATTATATCGAGACACAGAATGACAGGAATTCTAGTATCTTTCATAACTATTGCAGCAAAAAATCCATATTAGCGCTTGCATTACGACACGCTCATTGTTATGGAGGATGCTGGGACTCGTCATCTGAGAGATCATCTGTGTACAGTACTCATGAGAAAGTGACTGCACTTGTTGCTGACAAATTGCATCTTCGTCTGTGATGACGCCCGGTGTTATAATGCAAGTGTTAGTAACGGATCTCCTGCAACCGTGGCAATGGGATGCACTGGAATGCCCATTATACTTGCAATTTCTCAATATAATCACCTGCTATACTTATAATCTCCCGCCAAGTTACTGAAAGGCATCGTACACCATCAGCACGACTATTTCAGTTGATGCTCCACAAGGTGGGGGAAAAACAGCTCTAAAGCCCGGATTAACGCCTCTCTACAGAATACTCTATATTGGATTCCTCACAATAGTTCTTTCATTTCAGCCCATCGCCGGAGATTCGTAATTTGAATTTGCATTATAACACTGCGCATCATCACATAGGATGACGCTATTTGTCACCAACAAGTGTCATCATTTTCTCCTGACTGCTGTGAATATAAATTACAAATTTTATCCACGGGCTAAAAGAAAGTTATTATGTATTAAGACTAAGAATTCCTTTCACACTTAGTAATATAGACGTTCAAGCCGTGCCATGAAGTTATCGCGTTTTCATTGCGAATACCGTAATTACTTTTGTTTATAGACCATTACTCATAGACTGACTCAAAAATAGTTTTGTTATGCTACAATCGCAGCACAGAGCTGTAACTATCTTGGATACGATAAATTTGTCGAACCCAGCCATAAAATTCTAAACAGCGTAACAACAAGTCTTCGAACTTTATCCGGTTTAAAAGCCGGGCAACAAAAGCCGGTTATTAAACTACCAATAGGTACAATATTAAGTTACGAAACTCCATTCAGACAGCCCGTAGTCTATATTCTAACACCAAAATGAAAGTACGCGTATTCCAAGGCCATGGCAATTGGCCAGTGGTGGGAAAATAAGTTAATCATACAGTTTGATCATTAAGATGAATTTTGTTGATTAATTACTTCGCTCAATTCAAAATCATAGTAAATAACCCTATATTTTCAAATTCGCTGAAACAACCTTGTATTTGGCGTACATTTACTAAAAACACTCAATCGATTTAGAGGAAAGCTGTTGCTTTCCCTTTCTAGATATTTTGTTCTGCTGATGAGGAGGGACCTGTAGCTGCCCTCGAAATCGGTTGAGTGTTTTTAGTAAATGTACGCCAAATACAAGGTTGTTTCAGCGAATTTAATTGTCACATTGGCGTGTTTTTCTTCTATTCTAGCCCTATATTTTACTTACTTTTCCATTTTATAGTGCAGTGTTTATTACTTTTGCGTCAGATGATGCAGATTAAGAATTATTCCTAGAGTTAGAGTAGAAAACCACTGAATGCTGTTTTAAGGTTTGAATTTCGGTTAAAAGACTGATTTTTATGTCTGGTTTTTCTGAAATCCATGTATCTAAATTACGATTTAAAAGTCTTTCGCAAAAAGGATGTGGGCTTCATGAAAGAAAAATCATACTTACTCTGTCATAATTAAGTGATTGGACTAATTAGCTTTTGGAATAACAATTAACATAATTGTATTAATTGGCATTAGCATAATTAAACAAAACTTTTGAAAAGTAATGACTATGTTTTAATCTGATACTTTGTTGTACTTCTGTAAATTGTTAAAGATTGCTTCAAAAAAATCTTTCCCTTATTCGAATAGGTATACATTTTAGGAGCCATTAAATTTTAAATACTTACAGTTACGATTATACCAGTTTTAGATATTAATTAAAAATGAAAAATTACAACGAAATTTCCATCATTCTAACTAATCGTACAGTTAGGTGAATTTGTCTCGAACAATTTTATAACTTGATAAATTACGATAATTCGAATTAATAATTAATGAGTTATACGAAATTACGTCAAAAGTTAAATTATTCTAGACGACAGGATTAAATTATTAGTTTACATTATAAGTTAAATACGCGAAGGATTACGAAATTTTAAGCATGATACTTCAATTTTAATTATTCTTAAAAACCTGCGTAGTTTTATCTCACGGACTCCACTCACGGACGAAACTGAGTATAAGCAATAAAAGATTATTATAGGTCAGTGTCGCTGGAGAGTTTAGTATGACATCTAGTGTAATGCCTTAGAAGAGATTATCGCCCTATCGTGAAGACCCCTGTTCTAGGCACAACTTATTGAACGCGTCTGGAACGAAATTCGAGCGGCAAGCAAATAGACTGACTGCAAGTAAAAGGCTAAACTGAAATAAATGCTCTATAAAATTTAACAATCTACGATTTTGATCGGGGAAATCTATCACTGTTACCATATCTGCAAGGCGAAACATGACAACGGATAATAGTCAAATAGAGCAGATGCTCAAAAACGTCTACGAAAATGAGCTATTATTGTTCCAATTGCATAATTAAAGAGCACCAGAGGAGCAATCCGCCCCGGGTGGCACATTTTGGGAGCGGTTTTACTTGAAACATAAATACTTAGTCATATGAATCATCGAAACAGATAGGCTGATTGATACTTTTTGCGTTATGGCAATGCTTACTAGAATTACTTTGTAGGGTTCAGCTTATTTTTACTAATAATTATTTTACTTTGTGAGCCTTTCCTAAATTCTCTTAATTCCCCTCGCGTTTCCTCGCCAGGATATAATTAAGTAGAATGAATAAGAGTATTTAAACTGTTGGAGCGAAAACGTTAGACTGAGCGTGATTTCGCTATTGTGAGTGCACATTTGTCAGTTTCTACCAGCTGGGAATCTTAATAGCGGCTACGCATTCTTGCCATCGAGTTAATATCCTGCCGGTGTAGGTTTTCTGAGTTAACCTTTTAGTTTAAATTGAATTGTGTAGTCTCGCAATACTCTTTACCTTTAAATTTACTGTTGCATTATCTTTACATTAAGTTCTCCCCGCAAGTGGTCTGTGTTGTTTGCAGGCAGGTATGTCCGTATCTTCTGTTAAATAGTTTGTGATAAATAAAAGGGTCTCTTACACCTTTCCCCCTGGTTGCGTT
Organism: Stegodyphus mimosarum; assembly: GCA_000611955.2. NCBI lineage: Eukaryota > Metazoa > Arthropoda > Arachnida > Araneae > Eresidae > Stegodyphus > Stegodyphus mimosarum. Next base: position 353,597 of record KK112173.1, read on the forward strand.
CATCTTCACACCTGTACGAGAATTCGTAAGATACAACACTTAAGTAGACCTAATTACATTTTATGTGATAGCCAAGGAAACTAGATCCTACATCTTGCATAAGAAAGGGATACTTTTGTGGAGGTGTTCTGTATGAAGGGATTAGAAATGAGAACTTGCCTATACTCACTTTATAAAAGAGGCACTTTCTCGCATTCACATTACACATGGGATAAACCATGAAAATGCTCTTGCATCCAGCACGCTCTTTGAGATTTTTTCGCAAGTGGAACTATTAGTATTCAGGGATCATGCCCACTTGCTCAATCGTGAGGGGAAGAATCACAAGAGGCTCAGTTCTCATACGAAATTAAATTGAGGAGAGAATATTTTTACACTGGACAGAGTATTATTCAAAGAATCACAACAAGATTTCAACAGTATCATTTTCTTACTCAGGCTTCTTTACTCTACCGAAACTTTAGAATAAAAAATACCAATGCTAACTAAATTTTGATCGTGATGATATAATTAAGGAAGAGCTCCATACTGAGAGAAAACTACTTTGAAGTTTTATTTCTATTACTGCTTGAGGAGATAAAACAGAGAAGTGAGAGAGTAGTCTCTTTTGTAGTTTATTCTAAATCTTTTGTAGTATAATCTTAAACACAGTCTCCAGAACTCAACTCCAGATCACAATTTCCGTACGTTACTTGTGACCGAAAAATGAGTGAATAATTCGCATTTAAGAAATGTTTCTGGACAGTCACCGGTGACTTAAAACAGAAAATAGAATCATGAAACATTCTTCTAGAATGCCATCATCTTCTAGAATGTGAATAAAAGAGCCCTTTAGATTCTTGGAATTAAGGTTTTATTTCAAAAATAAACCCGAAACTTTTATTCATTTTCCCATGTGTTATTTTGACATTTTATAAATCTTCTGATATGCACTGAAAGGGGCTGCAAAGAGAATCACCTTGTGCGGTTTTACTTTTTTAATTCCAAAGTTCTGTCTTAGAACCCCACGAGCACAAACAAGCGAATAATCGCTTAAGTGTGTGAAGAAAACACGTAAGTCTTAAGAAGGATTAATTACCCTTCATTTTTCAGAATAAATGCAATCAACTCCTACTTGGAGTATACACAAAGCCTCTACTTGGGCTTGAACTTAATTAACTATGAATTTAAACTAAATTAAGCTTAACTAACGCTATCTGAAAGGTATAGCTGAAGCTGTCAGAAATCTAAGTAGTTGGCCCCTAAATATTAATTTAATCGGCGAAGCCAAGCAAGGGCCTAAAGTATGGCCGAGCGTAGTAGTTAAAAGAGAATGTAGCCAAATGGCAAACGCGCGCTAGTCAGGAATTCAGACTCTCTCTGTTGAAGTCGGGGAAGCATCGACTTAAATAGTACTGTTACTCATTTGCATCCACTGCGTTTCTGAATTTACTTTCTGGTAGGAAATTATAAGCTGAAATTAGAATAAGATAGGAAAGAGACAAAACTCAAAATGTTAATAAACTCATGATAAACCTTATAACCTCATGCAGCAAAAGCTCTTGCTAAGCTAGAGCATTGTCCATTACATAGAAGAATATCGGAAAATTCTAAGGACAAATAAGAAAGAAAATATCTTCTGATATTAAACTGTAATCTGAAGCACTAGTTTACAAGTTTTGCATGATTTGTTTATCATTATTTATTTACTTATAGAAGAAAACTGTTTGAGGTGATGACACATGTTTGTACTAAAATAAAGTGGAATTTCTATTATTTGTCAGTCTCGGGGCCATCACAGTAACAGATAAGTAAATAGACGGATAATAGAAGTTTCTCCCACCACCATCACATACGGCAGTCGATAACGAAATTCTCATTTAAGAATAGTATGGATAAAAATCAAGAACATAATGGGATGCTGTCATAAAACGTAACATCGAAATTAACTTCAACTCATGCGCTGCTATTGTAAATCTTGTAATATACTCTTTCGAGCTCTTATTATAAAAAACTGAAGCCTTAAAATGTTTCTTTCTTTTAACTTTACTTGTCTTTCTAAATCACCTATTGTTTATACATTCTTTATGTGCCAGCACTTATACGCGTCATTGAACATGCATTACACCGTAAAATCTACTTGATTCCGTGCTTTCTACTTGTGTCTACCAGTGGCCGAGCGGTAAGATCGCTAAACACTGGTAGTTCCGACATGGTTTCGATTCCAGGAGAACGGATTGGCTGCATGGGCGTTTTCGTTATTTTCCCCATCTGCAACCTGTATGCGAGCAAGTTTCCTTTAGAAAGTCTTCCACGACGGCATACTTCCCCTTAGGCAGATAGCCCTAGTACGCTTTGTCATAACCAACTAAACCAAAACCGAACCTTTCTAGTTGTCTTTACATATTTGCCAGGTACTTTAGAATCCCCCTGTATTTTCACATTGCTGCATATTTGCCCTCTGGCATTCATCCCTTCCATAACATATATTTAATCTACATCTTTGTAAGACCACTGCACAAAGCTACCTTGTCATAAAGGTTCCAGCACCTTTACGCAAGAAGGCCACTGCTCTCAAAGCTAGAAATCTACGCAAGGGAGCCTCAGCTATGATAATCGACCACACGCTATGATAATCAGTTTTTAACCTGAAGAAAGTCACCGTCGGAAAGATGCCGGAAACTTGATGCCGGAGAGCCGTTATGCAAATAGAATTTTCGTTTGCTTTATTATTCAGAACAACAAACTAAAACCCTTCTTCGTTTCTCAGCTGAACCACGGCAAAAAGATGCTGTCATCTTTGTGAAGATTGCTTTCGTCAGATTAAAAACCGATCTTTATAAGTGCATGATTATCGTTTTGCCGGGGGTCACTTTTGAAGATTTCTATCTTCGAGAACAATGGCCTCCTTGCATAAAGGTGTTGGAACCTTTATGACAAGGCACCGTTATGCAACAGTCTCATAAAAATGTAAACTAAATGTATATTAAAAATATTATATTATTTATAAAGTGATCATTATAGGGGTCCCGGCCCCTTTATAACGCGACACCCTAGTGAAGGTTTCTATCTTGGCGAACAGTTGTCAACTTGTGTAAAGACACCAAAAACTTTGTGGCGGGGCATCATTTTAAAGACCCACCATCTTTATGTATTGCTCTACAAATAATTTATCTTCACCTCTTCAGCAATTTAATTTTGTGAGCTTTCCTCGAGCAGTATTGAACTCTATTCTTTTCCTTATTTGTGCAAATAATTCTGATAGCTGTCTGATTTAATCTTTCATATCGGAAACATCTTAGTTTTTGCTGTCGACTACATCAAAGAATAATATACCAAATAATAATTAAAAAAAGAAGATGACGTAATTTATGATGCTGCCCTGATTTTCCCCAGTGACCGTTAAAGATATCTGAATTGGCTTTTCCAAGCAATAAATCGATAACTGACTTTCTCCACGGATTTAAGATTTCCTTACTAGGCCCCTACACCTTCATGACCGCATCTTACGCTTGCAGAAATGGATCTTTTCTCCTCGCTGTGATATATTAATTACATTCTTGTAGTATCTTAATATAATTGCATAAAAATAAGAAAAGTGTATGTAGAACAGAACTGTTCATCAATAAATCAATCTTCATCTTGGGCCTTTGTACATCATTTTCTTGTTTCAGAAGAAAGTTCGCAAGACCATATGTCGTAATAAAATTTGCACAGAGATTGTGTATCCGTGAAAGCACATATAGTCTTGTATACCTTATAGTTAGTACATATGGTATATGCGTCAATTTTTTAGTCATGAGAAATTTAGCTTTAAATGTGTTCGCATAGTGACTCTGTAGAGACATTAGGATTATTTAAAAGCAGGATACATGAAAAATGAGCAATGCTTCGCCGGGACTCGAACCTCTCGAATACGCGTCAAGTGTGCTGACCATTATATCACGAAGGCATGCTAAGAACGTGGGAGAAATACCTTATCGAATAGTTTTTTAACGATTAAAAATATATTACTGTACTGTCCGGATTATAAGGTGACATACATAAAATATCTCCGTGTTTCTAAAAGTATCTAAGGTGGACATGGAAAGAGCTGACACGTAAGATGGCTTTACATATATGAGGGCTGAGATGTACACAAATAACCACCAAGTTGCTTTGCCTTAACCAATTAACAAATCATGAGGTGAGATGAACTGAACATATTTCACGTGAATATAATATAGGTGCCCCACTTTGAGTTAAAATCGAGTAAATATATTTTTTCAGACTGAAAGTTAAAGAATAAGGGATCAGTTACCTTAACATCCTTTTTTAAATACACCTTGCAAATTTGAAAAGTAATTATTTTCAGAAGGGCGTTTTAAGGAAACAAACGTCATCTTATATTCGTGTCAATAGCGTCTATTCAAATGCATATACTTCAAAAAGCATAGATGTCGAAGATAACCAAAAACATTGAAGCAAACAATTTTGGACGCCGATTTACATTTATGTAAACAATGTAGAATTAATTAAGGTAACATGTTTCTCATTCAGAGTAAAAATAGCAATAATAATTAGTTATTCAATTTTCGAGTAATTTTCATAAGTGCATGATGTACTAGATTTCATTCCACGGGGTTTAATACTGCTTTGACAACACTTGTTCTTAAAAATATGCATGATATACTAGAATGAATAGATCCAAATCTTTGCATGTTATTCTTACATAACTATACCTTTGTATCTAGTGTTACTACTAAATATTTGCTTATATCAAAAGAACTTAACTTATATCAAAAAGATTATGTCTTTGAATAAAACGACGACGATCCCCTTTGTTTCTGGAATATAAAAAGGAAGAAAATTTTAAATAAATAAAATTTTAGTGTTTTCAAGAATTAAAATTATGTGCGCATATATGTATATATATATGTATATATTATAATATAATACATATTAAATTTTCTTTTTTCAAAGAAGAAAAAATGGAAATTCTTTCTAATGCAAATTTCTTGAGGGGACGTTTTAACTTTGGGAAGAGAAAATAGCCACAAGGATTATAAAGCTACAAATCTGGAGAATAGGAATATGGTCGTGTAAACATTTGTTATTCACGCATTGACCGGCATGAATGAGCGTTTTCGTGCAGTACAGCGCATTTGAAACAAACGTCTTTCGCGTCTTTTCATTGAACGATGCAAATCGCTGCATTAAAAATAGTCCTGTTGGCCAGATCATAAGGGACCTTTCGAAACCCAAAGCAGTTTTCAACCCTCAGCTTTCCACCGGTATTTAGGAAAAATGAATTCTCATTATTTAATTGCGAGAGTGTATATGTAACATGCTGTCCAGTAGAAATTTAGTTACTCTTTTAAATACATATATATTTAAAATGGCTGGGAACTTTATTATTTAATAGCCATTCGGCTTACGCCACTACAAGGGCCAGAAGTGGTGGCCATTTCATTATGGAAGCACCTAATAGATGTACACCGTTGCCTCTTAGGAAGGGACGGTCAGTTACAATCGTGCATTCTCCGGGATTCCAGCCATGGCCCATCGCTACGTCAGTCAGAGTCGCTAACACTATACCGGCTGAGAGGCACGTTTTTATATACATCAATGATTATCCAGAAATTCTGAGAAATTGTGGTTGTCAGTGCGAGAATGGGATCAGGCGTCTACTTGATAGATAGCAAAAAGTCATTGTGACGAGGTGGCATCATACTTAATAATACTTTACATTTATCACTGAAATGTTTTTGAGTATAAAATTCTTAAAAAAAATGTGTATAAATGTGCAGTGCATAAATGTAAACATGCAATGAATAAATATAAATATGCGATGTATAAATTTCTATTGGGCATCCTAATTCTAATCTTCGGGCCATCCAAAAATGCAAAACCATAAAGGACAAGAAATATCAAAGGAATATTTAATGAATAAACGATTTAAGGTACAAGAATGGAATGACTTAAATTACATCCCCTTTCCACTACCGAGATAGAAAGAAATTAGTATTTTGCGCAGCCACTATAGCTAGCAATAACTGTTGCGATATGCAACAGGATTGAAAGGAAGAGACATCAGGATTAAAAGGATGGGTACTTGGCGTATGTGAGCTCGTGCTGCTTCCTCACATTGCCAAAGTTCATGTCACGCATCTGTGTGTGGTGTATGCTAGGCCATTCGCTTGTTGACCGTCGCCTGCTGTTCGGTGGGCAACGTATCGGAATGGGCAGCCAAGACAGCAGCGCCACCTGTCGGGAAATGGAGAATTGTTGAACACTGCGTACCACGTGCAGTCGCGCTTGTATTGAAGCTTGGCCGAAAGCAAGCGTTCAAGGTAAGGGAGGACAATAGGCTCCAGTGATGTAGCGGTGACTGTTGAGTGTGCCAGCAATGCATGTTAAACGAATGCTAGAGTAAAATCCATTGGAACCCCAAACCATAATTCCAGGTAATGGATCAGTGTGGAGATGCACAATGAAAGGGTTATGATGTTTGCGACAGCAGTGCCACCAGATTCGAATACGAGTACGGTGACGTAAACAGAATCAAGACGCATATGAAACTATAAATGTTGTGCCATTCGTTTATTCATGTCCAGCGTTTATCTACATATAATTTTATTTTAAATCTAAGAAATGTTTTACTATTCTTGAAGCAGATACATTAATAGATAAACCTGTGCGTCGACATTTACCTGTGCAATCCAATTTGTTATCATTAAAGGAAACTGAAGATAATTAGTCATTAGAATTTGTACGATGTTTGTAATCCTAAGTTTAAGAGGAACAGTAAGAAGAAAGAAGGATTGTATAAAACTGCCGTACGATTTTACTACTGTAAAGTAATTTAAGATGTTTTATTCATTAAATTTGTAAGATCTAACTTGAATATACAGGTTATATTGTATATTCAAGTTAGTTAGATTGTTACGTCTAGATTTCATTAAATATTTGAATTTTTATGCGTTTATTGTAAGATTTTAACAGATGTACCCAGTAACGAAGAATACATGAATAATGGCTACATTTAATAACTCTGTATTAAATGAAGCCATTATTCATGTATTCTTAGATATGCGTGCATATTACTCATGTATTCATGTACGTAAGCGTAATATAATGCTAAAAGTCACTTTATTGCAAGAATGTTGTCGCCATTATAATCAACATCCCACAGCTATTAGCCAGTAGTTACGCTAATCCATTTGTGCAGCACCTGCGCCTTTTCGGTCAAAGCTGTATTGTACTGAATGTTGTATTATTCTTTTATGAATATTCTTTCTTGAAAAAAATTTACATTATTTTACAATATAGAAATAGGAATTGTTTTACACATACATGAGTATAATATTTTAATATGCTTGTAGAGCATTGTAAAGTATATAACAATGATTTTATATTACATATTGAATATAACATTTAAGTGAAAGAATTACAAGAAAAGGACTTTAAAGAAAACTATATAAACGATACTTTAAGTCAACATGAACTTTGAATTTTTTACTATGTAAGGTTTTAGTTAAACTAACCAAGTTTTATTTTAATTTAAATCTTTTCTATCTCCTCTCTGTTTCAACTTCCTGTCAGAAGAAGCGCGCGTTTTTAGCTTATGCTAATTTTGAAGTACAGCCAAGTACTATTTAAGCCAGAGGTAGAAACCTCTTAGCGTGTGAGAGCTTAGACTCAGATCACGGTTATTCCGCTCAACGTTCGCCTGACCAGGTAGCAGTTTAAATTTATAAGCCATAGTGCTTACTACGTGATTGCATAGTAAAATAAATTAAAGTGCGGTAGTATTTAGTATATCTTGCTACGCACCCTTTTAGATAGAGGCCAATTTCCGCGAA
>KK112173.1:361505-394067 GCA_000611955.2 Stegodyphus mimosarum
GAGCGGTCTTTACGTTCTGTATCTCTCCCGAGTTGGGAAGTTTTGTATTTAATAGTGATTGAATAAAAGAGGATTTCAAATCCCTTCACGTGCAGTTATTATCCAGCCCAGCAGATACATCAGAACATAGCGTACCTTCCGCTCCCTGTTCCAGTTCAGGACTGAATATTGAAGGTTAAGAACCCTGTACAGAATTTGCCATGTTTCCAAAAAGGATGCACAGAACACTAAATCCTGACAACTATTCCTAGGAAAAAAATTGATAATAGACTACAAATATTTAGAATAGTTCTTTATAATATGTCAAGATAAAAGTATATGAACTCCAAAACATTTAAGTTGGTACTTTAAATTCATATTCAACCAAACATCATTTGATTTGTGTATACGATTTCATAGTTTTAAGTACAATTTAAAATTTAACTAGTTTTAGGTATAATGGTATTTATTATTAGTGTAGGAAAGAGTTAAAAAGATGTGGCGTAATTTTAAACTTCAAAGTCCTTGATTAAAAGCTTTTGCTTTTCATAACCTGGATATTTTAAGTTATATTGAATATTTTAAATTTTATTACACATGGTGAGCCCATAAAGTAATTAGACAAATTAAGAGACCAGACGGGGAAGAAAAAAAGGTGAAAGAATAAAAGTACGTTTAGAAAGTTTGAATTCTAAACTTTCGTTAAAGCCAGTTTAAACTAGGTGTTTTGTCATTTGCGTAGCAAAACGCCGGAGTTGTTCTCATTTACTAAAAAGGCATTATAAAATAAAAATTTGCTTCGGGATGGAATAGCGTTATAACCTTAAATATTGTGACAATTAGGTAAATCTGCTACCGAAACGTTAGAGATGATTCAAACAGCAGATGGTGATGCATCGTTGTCAAGAATACAAATGTGAGAGTGATACAATCGCTTTAGACGCGAGCACGAAAGAGTTGAATATGAGTCAAAGATAGTGCGCCCTTCAACTTCAAATATTACGCGTATTTTATGAACGGTTATTAACATTACATTAATTACGAAAGGTTATAAACAATGTTTCGATAGCCTGAAGAAAAGTTGAAAAAATGTATAGCCATCTCTGGAGATTATTTTGAAGCAGATAAATTGATTTGAAAGTTAATTATCTTTTCCGTATTTGTAAAAATAATAATATGCTTTTAATGGATCGTCTTGAACCGCGCCATTTCAAAATTAATCTCTGCCACATGTTTCTTAAATAAGACTTATGACATTCGTAGTTTCATAACGGATAATGTGAAACTAAAGCATTTTAACCAATCGTCATGATAAAACTTCAAACCAAAATTCTTAACTAACCAATAGAAATTAAGTGAAACCATAACGTCGATTTTCTTAATCCGACAATGATTTCATAATCTTTCCATTTTTCTCCTGTTAACATGTAGTCTCTGGCTGCTCTTTCTTACTCCAGTTATATTCCTCTAAATACGTTAAAAGTCTGCATGTGGTTATCAAAGAACGCCTATAAATCTATAGTCAATTTAGTTGTATATGTTTATTTCATGAATGTTTTATCAAGAGTAAAGTCAACCGGTCATGACTGCAGCTGCATTTTATTCACCAGCTACATCATCATGTTTTACGTCACGATATACATATAATAACTATTTAAAACATTTATTAAAAAGATTTTCTCATTCTTGAGAAAATTGTTTTCCTAAGATGGGATAACCTTTCTTAACAATTCAAAACTGTGCAGCTCAAGCGAGGGAATGCAATAATTAATTACTTTTTATCTTTAAACTATACATAACAAAACAAATTAAGAAACGAATCTGTTTAATACATAAGCATAGTTCTTAATGAAGAGAAAAAGAAAAAGTTCAGATCAATGACATAAATCAGAAATCAATAAAAAGTGAAGGAAGCGTAAAGGGAACTGAATTTGAATAATGAATCATGACGAAAAAAAAACAAATTAAGAAATTCCCAGAAGGAAAATATATAATTTCTCATAATGAAAATAACAGAGATAAACCAAAACAGAAGATTTTAAAAATTAGGAATGTATAGTAAACATAAGGTAGTGAATAGTTTATAATATTAACTTCAGAAGGTAACACTATAAATAAATTAAACAAAACTTTACTGGTGAATTTCGGAAAAGCCGACATGGAAAAAAAGGCTATGAAAAACTCCGATGGTCAATTATCGTAAATACATATTTGATATACCATGTCATAAAATTATACTAAAATAAAAAAATTACAATTTCAGTTTGTCTCAATAAATATACATGCTACGTAAAAAAGAGTTTTATGTCAAGCAGATAAGAAGATGAACTCTTTTCAAGGGCTAGCTTCCTACAAAGAATTAACTTCTTCATAAGTTACAGGTAGTTATCATCTAAGTATTGAAAGTTGCCTGTTTCTGTTCATCTAAGAATTGAAACTCGCCTGTTTCTGAAATTTCAGATCGTTCAGACACGAAAATATATCAATTTTCGTTACAATAGGCTTGACACTTTGAGATCTTACATTCTCCACAGATCGAAATCAAGGGGGAGGACATAGTTGAAATAACATCTCTCTAAAGGTCAATCACATTCAAACATTGACATCTTACCTATTCGGCAGAAAGTTTATTACAGAGTAGTTCCAGATTTTAGAAGTAGTGTTTAACTTGGATGACATTTCTTTCCTTTCTTATGTAATTATTACTTTTTTAACTGAATGCCTTCCGTGTTTCAGATCACAGCGAAAGTACCGGAGAGGATTTCGTAATTCTAAAACTGTCATTTTTATACTATCTCACTTACTTTAAGTTTTCTAATGAATCGACTTGTAATTTTTTATTAAAAATTAATCTTCACACAACTAAATATATAGCTGACAATGTTGACAAGAAATTATTTACACTAATAGAATAAATGTAGATATCTAGTAATTAACCTCTTCAACTGTGTCGTTTTCGACCTTTTTATTAATACCAATAAAAAAGTGCGCATTCATAAGTAAGTATATACAACACAATGTTATGAAACTACTTTTTATGAGTTTCTTAATTTATCCTCTGCTGTGAAATTTAATTTATCATATCCCCTTCTCGTTTTCCTTCTTAACACTTGATGAGTCTTGAAAGCTGGTATTGTAGAGGCTGGAAATGTGACATCCCATCAAGAAGGTTAACAAGAAACTTAATAAGGCAAAATAAGCCAGCCTAACGAGAGATCAGCCTAATAAGAGATATGCCTTCTTGGAGGATTTGCTAAGAGAAGCTGTTTCGTATTTATATTACAGTACATGGGGAAAGCTCACGCATTCGCCTTTTTGTTGAGTTTCGAACCCAGGTCAAACTACAGTGTTCAACAGTCTTATCCACTCAACGCCTTTTTCAGGATGAAAAAAGTTTACTTATACACATGCATGACACGTGAAACGAACATCTAAAGACTCCTAACGAACACGGCTGAAGAATAAACAAGCGGGAAATCCTGCTAATGCTTCTCTCTTATTTTTAAAACAAAAGTAACTGTTGTTATGTAATACCACTTTTAATAATAGTTAAAAGAGAAAAGAAACGGATGCCTGATCTATACGTTGCTAGAAAATTTTATTAATACTATCATCATTATGCTTTATTTCTCAATATATATATTAATGCATAAATACTAGAGTTAGAAGAGGAAAATGTAGCTGTGTAATATTTAACAGCATGAAAGTCGCTTATTTATCAGACTAATGGTACAAATATTTATAAAATAATTAAATGTTTTAAGTAGTCAAAGTTCTATTTGAAAATAATAATAAAGTCATTGTAGAAGCCGCAGTACATTTTGAATAAATTTCGATATTCAGTTCGAATTATTGAAAATTTCAACTTACCTCTGTTTTTTGTTTAATGTATTGATTAAGATCTGTAACTTGAGAGTCTTGGTTCTGGGGGTATAAAATACACGAACCGAGTTTCTAGCTAACATCCCTCCAGGCAAGTAACACGGCAGACTAGTTTCATTCTTTATCCAGTTCAAATATCTTCAAAATCTTGTCTAGTATGCTGAAAACGTCGCCTCACCTGAATGGGGTTGAGGTCCGCAACGCTTTGGGCCAATGTTTAAAGCCACAAAATGCTGCCACGAATTCCAAATTTTGTACCTAATACGGAGCTTAGCAAATGAACGGATCCACATAACTAACTTAATTATCAGTAGTGGGATATAATCAGTATCATTTTTCCGCTGCTACTGCATTTCTTATTAAAATTTCTGTAAATTAACAGAGAGGAAAACGTTTTTATTAAAAACATACTTTTATTTACTTATTTTTAATATACATAATGTATATGCAGCAGCAAACAGAAAGTTATTTGATCGTTTGCATTACAACAAAAGGGGAAAATGTCTAAAATATCCCAAAGGTTTAGATTATTTTATATTATAAGTGCGACAAGTGCAAAATGTAGCACTACCACAAACAAAATACAAATGCTTGACTTTATATTTAAGTAACAAAATGACAAAAAGATTTCACGTCATTTGTATAGACATTAGAAAAATACGTTGAAGATTTATTTAAAAATGGATACTAAACGTTAAAAATTAAAAGAAAATCATACGACTTAGAAGAACTTAAAACATTTAAAGACTACGGTACAAAAGAAAAAAAATTCTGTTATTTGGAGGTTAAGATTCCCCAACACTGCAGAAGTATTGTTATTTTCAGAACCATTGTAAGGATTTTAAGTTTTACTAACGTTTATTTTATTTTAAACCTTTACTATCTTCTCTTATTTCCCATTTCCGGTCATAATAAACGCGAATAGATTTTGTCTGTGCAAATGAGGTTGCAAACTGTAGAAGTATTCAAGACATGGGTTTTAGCAAAAAATAAGAAGAGAGAGATTTGTAGCTGCCTTTACCACGCGTGTGCTTTTTATGTCTGCCTTTAAGGCAAGAACTTAGTTCTCGCTGATATTTGAAGACGTATAGCCTTTGCATTCTGCTCAGTACATACGTAGTATTAAAGGGCCAATCTTCGCGTTACTTCTCTCTGTAAAGTATCTTAGTTCTTATTTAGTTAAGTTAGTTTATTTCTTATTTTTTAAGTTTTAGACCAAATGTATTGGTCTCTGTATCCCAAAGTGCAGGAGCGCCTATAAAGTGTGAGAAATAAAGGGTAAAGTTAACCTCTTCTTATTTGTGTTGTCTGTTCAACGCACACACGAACATAGCTTTGAGTAAAGTTCCTGTTCTTATTCAGAATTCCAGTTATGTTTGCAAAATCAACTAGAAGGAATAGTAGTCCTGACACACTGCTGATACTTTGCAGTGGAAAGGAGTTCTGTCTTTGTTGCTATCGAATAAATAATCCGTCCATTTTCCAAAATTGGCTTTTTGCCGATGACCTCATTGTATGACATCCTGACTATAACCTTAAAGCAGTAAATTTATAAAATCAATAATCCTTGAATAAGTTTATAGTCTACAGATCACAAATGTAACTTAGTGGGAGTATTAGGATTTCCACGCCGTCCAATTAATTTTATTCAAAGGCTTGATGGCTATGATTAACCATCAAAGGTTTATTTATTTCTCCATTCCAAGCATAAGATTCATGTTCCCTGTCGCGAAATTTTACAGCTTTAGTTTGGCCGATATATGTGAGAAATGATACTGATAAGATATGCTACAAAATCATCAAGAATTAAAATTAACGATGGGATCTAAGAAACGAACGACGAATTTTGCTCAGAGGTGAGAAAATGACCTGAAATTAGAAATAATCTGAGGAATGCTATAACAAGTTTGTTAGGATTATTTTCCCAACAGCGAAATATCTTTTATATTAATTTTTTTCAAAGCCTTTATGAATGACTGTGGGAAAAAGTCTTTCTCTAGCAACCGTCTTCAAATAACTGAGTTTCCGAGGAAGCAAAACTACTGAAGAAAAAACTTTGAGAGCGCGTTATATATGAGTAAAAAAAGGCCATTTTTCTTTAGTAGGGTGACATTCTATTTAACATGGGGAAAAATAATCAGAAAACGGTTTACGATTAAGAGTTGTGCTGAAATTAAATTCGTTGTGGATAATTAGAATATCAAGGAAAGGAAGGCAGTTATAAGATTGAATTTCAAAAGCGAACTGAATGGCTGTATCAATCGAAGTTACACTATTGAACATTAAACTGCTGCACAAGAAAGGAAAAGCATATAGGAAAAATTTATTTATTGTACATATACAATATAATGGGAGGAAGACATGTTTAGATCTGCATGTAGTTTGAAGTACACAACTTGCGCAGTTTAGTACACAGAGCTGGCATATCTGGCAGCAGCAATAGCTGTAATCCCAATGGGTATCGAGTCGAATTGAGCAGGGATGACAGATACAGGTATTTAATTACATACGGCTTCAACTCTATGTCTGAGCTCATCAATCGTAATGGCTGGTGAATGGTGGCTTGACAGTCTCTTGGCAACCTATGGCCGGATATTCTCAATACGTAAGAGATCTGGAGAACATACTTGCCAGGGTAACAGTCGAATATCCTGAGTGGCAAAAAAGATCAGGACAACACGGGCAACACTAACCTGTTGAAAGATGACGTCATGCAGACCTCGAAAACAGAACACAGCTATGGGTCTTAACTAGTCAGAAATGTAATTGCGGTTGTCTACATTACCAGCTATGTGAATAAGAGGCGACTGGGATGTGTATCTAGTGCTGGGCCCGTATGATGATAACAAATGCAAGATGTCAACATTCGTTTTCCTTGGTGTTTGCATACACGGATACGTCCATCATGATGCAATAAGCAGAACCAGGATTAGTCTGAAATGACGACATGGTACCATTCCTATTTTCAGTATCGTCATTCTTCACACCAATGTAGGGTGTCTCTCTCTGTTGAAGTATCAACGGAAGCCGCAACAATGATCGCCGTGCTGATAGTCCATGATGCTGCACACCTTGTCATACTATCCGCGCGGATAATTGTCACCCTGCATACCAGACAAGTTCCTGACTCAGGGTATGTACCGTGGCTATACGATTCCGCAAGTCTAAGTAGACTGTGTATCCTCTCAAGCGTCAATGGCCCAGGGCCAATGATATCCTGCATGGCATTCAGCATGGCTCTCCTGCACCCATCGATTCCATATCCGCCTGGCAGTCATGAAATCCCGATCAAAACGAGCAGCAGTGCCATGGAACGGTAAATCGCAGCCCCGGTAAGTCGCGATCGAATTCCAGCAGATGCTATCACGACCTTTATACACGCAAACAACGTATATATACGATTTCCAGACGAGAAAGACGCTGTTCAGTCTTCCCATTTATACACAGAGTGGGTGTAGGTACTCATACCTACTTTGTGCGCATGCGCTAGAATACTAATCATCTGCATATCCCAACACGTAGTACCTTTCATGCACAAATTGTGTGTGCTGCATGACGTCTTCATGGTGTAGTAGTTTTAATGGACAGCAATTTATAATACTTAGATAAAATCTTTAAGACGGAAAAGAAGCACGCCAAAGTAAAACATCCAATTAGGCAAAAAAACAACATTGTGTTTGGAGATGATTTTAACCAAAACTCTTTTGAATTCAAGTGCGAACAGGTACAGCAAAGAAATTCTGCAGAATTTTTTTGATCATGAGGAAGAAGAACTTGTACTGTTCGCCCTCGAAATCTATGGATTTTGGTTAAAATCTAGGCCAAACACAAGGTTGTGGCTTTGCCTAGTTAGATAAAATCTTTATTAAATCCTTTATTTTTGTCAAAAAGACCAAACGTATCATCAGTACAGTGAACCCAGAAATAGTTTTTCAAATAATTTGTCCTCAAAATATATAATGAAATGTAATACATGCAAAAGTCAGCAGGTACTGGACTGTACCGTAAAAATTATTTTGAAATACGAAGTGGATTTGGCTTAAACTTTAATGAGAGAAATTGATTCCCCAATTTCAATACATCTGAAACTGAAATCTCGAGGCCTGATTTCAAGATATTTTAATGCTCCCTCAAATGGAACCCTAAAAAACAATGATTTAACATCAAAAGAAGTCATAATGAATTTTGGGAAGAAATAGCCTTAAGGTCATCGACGACTTTACAATATAACTACTTTTAGATAGCAATTAGGAAATTTTAGCAATCAAACATTTGCATTAAGGGTATTATGCTTTTCTTAAGTTAGAAATTGTAGAGCCAAAAGAAATTTCAGTATTGTTAACTTAAGGAAGAACACAAAACTTAGCACAGTTAGCAATAAGAGTAAAAGCTGAAGGATATCTAGGGAACAAGCAATATGGGCCTTCTCGTATCAATTTCGTTATTAACATTAGTATAAGAGTAATATATGTGGTTTTGTCCGTAACAACAATCGTACCACTCTTATCAGCATTGGAAAAGTAATATTCGGGTTAGAATGAATTTCGTGTAAGGTTTCTTTTTAAGACTAAAAATGAAAAATTTATTGTCAAAATTAATATTTTGAGTAATTAAGTGGCGTGTTCTATTTTTATGTGCTTTTGAAATTTTGCTGAATTTAGAAGCCTTTTTCGTTGGCCGAGCAATGATATGGTGAGCAGATGGTTTATAAGTTTATGAAACGTAGAAGTTATACTTCAACACGTTCGTTTGATCCTCCGATAGGCTAACAATAGAGATATTAAGTATTGGATTAATATTCATAACTGGAAACAATGAGTAGGACTAAACGATTGGCGAATGAGGTTTTGGGATTTCGAAGCAAGAATTTTCTTTTTTTTTATGACGTTGACGAGCAGTTTCGGTTCGAGACTGTGATTTATGTTCAACTAATGAAAAATTAGAAGTCAAGTAGTCATTTTTTATGAAAGTTTTATAATTCATACTCAGACTTGACAAAGGTTTGCGCGCGTTTTTTATAATGTGCCGAAGAAATAACAGTTTGAATTTATGCGCAATATTTGAAACGGGAACAAAAGATTTAAAATTATATTTAAACTTGCATAGATTTGGAAACGACATTTTGACGTTTGCGTTTAAGCAAAAAATAGAGATGGTTTAATGGTTTAAAATTTTCATGCTCTTCAGGCGTAAATTGCAAAATGGGTTATTTTCTTATGGCATATTAAAACAAACAGAAAAAAAAAACCCGCTTAAGAGTGGCATGAAAATACAGAAATTACGATAAAGTAGAGAAAGTAACGAAACAGTTGGAATATCAAAGCTTCGAAAACGGCAATAAAAAAACCCGTTCAAAACAACAGGAACTCAATTAAAGTAACAGTAAAACAACGCTTGCGATTCAGATAAATTATAAAGTGCTAACCGGGATATTCAAAAGAATAAAATATCAAACTGGTGTTAAATCAATAATACATCAGATGAAATAAAAGTGAAATGCTCGTCAACTTAGAATGAAACAATCCACAGATAGTATACAATGGCGATCCCCCCCAAACAAAAGGCTCAAAACACAAATTACGAAACTGCAAGTAATTTCTCGGATTTATTAATCGCTGGCAAAATTCAAATTGGAAGAAATGGAAATAATTTTCTCCTGAAAAAGAGGGATCTGTTTATGAATGCCATAGAAATGGATAGAGTTTTAATCAAAATAGGTTCCATTTTAAGTCTGCTTTTTTTGCTTCATTTTAAAATTTGCATCACCGTGTTTATCTTCCGAATGGAACGTGTTTAACTCTGCATTTATTTATTATATACGTATACATATTTTAAAACAAAACAACAAGGAATACCAAAGATTTTACTTAAGATCAAAGATTCCTATGATAGAGCTACTAATAACAGTTTGAATAACATTTCTCAAAATAAAGCATAAAAAGACAGGTCTCAATTAGTGCAGTCTGAGAGTAGATTATTAATGGGATACATTCAGGCCATTAATATTTTTGAAGTGAGCGTCAATTTCAATGTCATCTCTTACTTCTGGCCAACGAATCAAACACGAACACTATGGTAAAATATGGCCCCACTAACTGAAGATCATAAGGTGCCGAAATTCTCAAAGTATTTAGATCCGATGAAGATAAGAGGCATTCTCGGGCCATTGAAGGGGGCGGTTGTGAATCGTGCGGAGTCAGATGTGAGAAATTTCACGCCTGCTACCGTCGCCTATACATAACGGGGGACTGAGGGTGAGTTTTTATACTATTGCTTACAGGTTTTTCAAGCTTCTCAAAGCCCCCCGAATCTGCTTTTCCAATTATTACACGAAAATTGTTATTTATTTAACTTAGTTTAAAACTCTGCATTATCTGTTGACTATACTTGATTGTATTGCTTTAGTAGACTTGCTGAAAGCGAGATATTGCTGGAATTGTTATGGAATCAGTACTACAACTATATATTTATTTCCTTAGCTATGTACGCACTGGTATGTTTAGTTATCCTCACATTGTTTAGTCATAAAGCACTAATTCCCTTTTCCTCTCCTCCTCAAACACAATATATGTCTTTAGACGTGAGATGTGTACACTAGTGTTTATTCTAGTTACTCAAAATGTGAGAAATATCTATTTTCACCCGTAATGCAACAAATACACACAGGGAAATTACTCATACTCACTCATTGTTACTCAGGCAGCTGCAATGAAAATGCGCTTACCCTCAAGTTTCCAGAACCTATTTATGATATCGTAAGCTAATGTAATTTTCATCTTTACGAAAGATTGATCAGTTTATATCGGATGGTCTAAGACAGATCGAACTGGACATGGAAGACTTCATTTTCTTTGGGCTCGATTTATCTTGGGCCACCTGATATAAGCGCTAATTTTGAGAAAGCGCAGATGATTACGTAACCTCTAATTGAAAACAATTAACCATTTCGAGAATTTCAGGGGTCCCCATTGCTCACATTCTTGTTTTCATGAAAGAAAAATAGGATGATTATAAACAGTTGTAGGAAGATTTGGGGACCTTAGCCCGGCTTTGTAGGCTTAGGCCACAATTAGGCCTTGTCTGGTACATAAGTGGTCTTCTGAGGATTCGTTAAATTTTGGTAGGATAATTTTATTATCGTCCAACTTCTTTGTTTCTGTCTCCCCCATTTTCTCAAAAAAAGTTTAAAATCTTTCTTTGAAATCATTCGTGATGACTATGTGAACATTACCGATTTTTTTAATGAGATATGCAAACACAGTTTTTTAAGGTTTGATATATATTATATTATGCGATTATTTCTCCATTCTTTAAAAAGAAACAGCTTTCGGCAATCCAGGTAATAGTTTACTTTAAATTATTAGGGAAAAAAAGAGAAAATTATTAAGAATCAGAATAATTGAATGAATGATTGGCTTGTTGTCTTACAGTACCCCCCTTATCTTTCTCTTAGAAAGTTTTCTGCTAAAGCATAATTTTTCTTAGGTATAAAGCCCTCAAATGTTCTGAACACGAGATTTTTCTTGCGCAATCAAATATAAAAGGAAAAGTTCATACAAACACGCAATGTAATTTTGGAATAATCTGCATTCAGCATAAGAAAAAATATAGGTAGGAATGGATCATTTCGGTACAGTAAAACTTTGCTTAAAAAAAGTAAGAGAACTAAATTGTGACCTGGTCAAAGAAAGAAACTATTTTTGTAGAACTTTTAACTATATCTAATGTAAGTTTCAACTCACAAATGAGTAACAGAATTGTTTTTCATACAGTTCTACTAAAACAATGTAAACTAGAAGCCCGATGTGTTAAATGTGCGGGGCCGCACAAAACTGAGGATTGTGTAGCCAAAAAATTAGAAATTGTAAAGTGTTGTAACTGTTTGAAAATCGGGCATACCGCCAATTACAGGGGTGATCGAAATTTCCAAAATTGTTTAAAAATACTTTACTCTCACATGGACCCCACACGTTACATCTATCTTGCAGAATTTTCGAGCTTGTAAAGCTAGACTCTACCCCTTAATTGATCGAAAAAGTGTTCTTTCTATGAACAGCAAGTTACTCATTTGCAAATCCACTTTGCATCTCATGCTATGTTATGCTTGCTGGGTATGGGCACACTCGCATACTCAGTTAGAACAGTTCGTAAAAAACTGCAGACAACACAAACCTGCGTTCTACAGCAAATTATCGATCCACCCTGGTGCGCTAGAAATAACAGAATACATGAGGAATTAAATATAGAGCAATGAAAGGCTTACTATTATCAGTCAGCTTGTGTCTATTATCAGTTACTATTATCAGTTACGATTATCAGTTAGTAGTGTACTGTACAAAATGAGTTCTTTTGTTCTGCATATTCTCCCTAGCATTGATATTTTATTGTAATATGTTGTTCAAATTCCTAATGTTATTATGTATTCTTTATAGTAAATGCAGTTTGTTTTAACTTTTACCTTGCATCGAGAGACTCGTACTTGTTTTAACTTGCAGTAAGTGTTAATTTTTAGAATTTGTTAGTCACCAGCTCGAGCGGCTTTCTATCCAGCTATTTTTTTCGCGACTCTTTCTCATGTATCACGAAATTCAAAATTTTACGCACATCTTTTTCGATTTTGCACAACATGAATTTATTTTTGTTTATCGTCTTAACAAAATATGTAAAATATTTTTACATTATAAGTTGCTAGTTAATATTAGGTTAGGAAAGTAAAATTTCATGTTCGATTAAGGGTAAAGTCTCTGACCTAGGAATCCTGATGTTACACCATTCCTACTATGAAAAAGGCTTATCCCATCTGTTGCGAATTTTGCCAGATTATACGTGAAAATTCATAAAAGGGATATTCTATTACTCCCTGTTGTATAAAATTTAGGTACTTCCCCTACTCGTTAGGTAAATATACAGTTTCTACATTTTCGAGTTTGTTACTTAATAACACTTGCATGATAAAGTATTCAACAGATTTTATGAAGAAAAAACTGAAAGCATTTTCCCTAGAATTTCATCACAGTTTCTTTCGAGAAAAAAATCATTACTCAACGGTGTTGAAGTGGAAGGTGCACTAATATGTTCAGAAACTAGACTCGGAATTTTAATTTCTCCTGTATGGACACTAGTTAATTTCCCTTACTCAACTCTGTCTGAAACACATTTTGTTTTCAAAAAAAAAAAATTACAACCAAAGTGAGGGATTAAGCCACGCGAAGCCCTTTTAGTCCTATCCTTGCTGATATCTATATGCATTATTATGACTCAAAATTATTTTTAAAATTTTGAACTTCCTTGTGTGATTCCGCTAAATTGACGATACCTCTACACTGTCTGACGGCAATAAAGTTGATTTCAATAAAGTTCTTTTAGTAAAGAATTCCACTGATCCTGCTGTTAAGCTCACTTTGAACTTAAAGCATACAGTTCTCTTCCGTTCTTCGACATCTTGGTCATAGATATCTTGGTCACTGCTACTGTTTACCGTAAACCTTCATCTATTTGCTTTCCACCATACTTCAAATCATGCCATTCAACTAAACAAAAGCTAGCTTCATTTTATTCATTCGTTTCGCGTGCATTTCAAGTTTGATCCTCTAAATCAGCTCTTAATCAAAAACTAATTGCTTAAAAGCAGTTGCTATTGACAGAGGCTAATCACCTATCATTAGTGACCAAGCGGTTAAAAAATTCTCATCTCAGTGCATCAAAAAGCACCCTCTCGTTTTATGAAATGATAAGAATTCTATCGTCATTCCTTTCTTTTCATGAATTAACTATAAAACTGCACGTATTTCATAGAAATTCAACTTTCGGGTTGTTTTCTCCTCTGTCAATAAAATTCGCAGTTCCATACTTAAGGACTCCATTCCTGAATTCCTGGGTTAAATACAGAATTCCTAGCCAATGTGGCTTAATTTACATTCTCCAAACTAGAAGAGTCTTAACATTTCGCGCTAAGGAACATGAGGTATATGTCAGGGGAAAAAAAAAACTCATAAATCCTGTATTCGTCAACGCTGTTGGTCAGAAAATTATATTTCAAATTTTTCTGCAGCCGAAATTATTCGAAGAACATCTTTCGTTGTCGAATTAGATTTTCTAGAAGCGTTTCACATTCACAAAATTCTTTCGGTTCTAATTAACGACCTAAACCGTCTTTACCCTTAGCTTTTAACCAAATTATTTCACAGTTGTTTTTATTTTCACCAACAGATGGCGTAAATAGCTTGATTTCCTTCCTGTCGTCTTATCTTATGACTGGCTTCACTTTCGTCATTTTCACTTCTGCATCTGAAGAAAGTTCTTTATTTAAACCTTCGAAACTAGTGCTGCAAATTTATGAACATTTCGCTTAATTCTTTCAATAATCATTATTTGGGGTGTTAGTTTAAGTCAAATTTATAGTTCATTTAAATCTAAGCGGACAGCCTAGCTACAAGGAGATTTTTGTGGCTGTTTCCTGTATGTAACGTAAATATAAGCTAGTTTCCTTTCAAAAGGTCTCCGCGAAGACATTTTTTCCTTTAGACTGATAACCCACGCGTGCTTTGGCATAATCCAAGTAATCCAATCCTTTCATTATTGCATTGTTTTCTTTTTTTAGTGATGTTTTGGAAAACAAATACCTGAGGCTTTTGAGGCAGCAATGAAAGTGAAGCAGTTCGTAACTGCTGTATAGCCAATTTAAACAAAAGTAGCAGCGAATCACCGGTCATGAGAGAAATTTTACACTTTAATCTATCAAAGCGCTTACGAAAATTATTTTGCTTATGAAAATTATTATGAGCTTACCAAAATTATTTTGTATTCTTATTTAGTATTTCGACTGAAAAGCAAGTCTTTCTACGACTCGAACAACAGTGATTAAATACAACATACTGAACATCTTAAAAATACATATTTACCGGAAGATACATGGTAAATATTTGCGAGCTTCCCTCCTCTTTAATTTGCCATTTTTACCTTCAGTCTGATTTAAACAAAGTTTAACATATAATATATAATGCATTTTCTCCCCTTCTTCTTCCGCAGAGATCCTCTGTAATTATTGTAAACGTCCTGTTTTCTAAAACGTTTTGTTTGAAATCCTTTTCTCGTGATACTGGAACTGTATAAGTAATTCTAGTCCTTCTTGTATAGGTAGATTAACAATGTGTTATATGCACATACATTAATTTTTTCATTCATAAATTACAAATATTGACTGACTCAAAAAATGGCATAAATAATTAAAAAAATTCTCTTGAAATTATGAAGATTTCACTAGATAATCTCAGATAAGGAAGTCTTTGATTTGGAGATAAGAAGAGGAAGGATTAACAGCAAACTTGTACAGGCATGAACAATCGGGCACCGAGGTTTAGCACTTAATGAGAAATGAATCAGAAACAACATTGTAGAATCTATTAGCCTTCCCGAAGCGAGAGACGTAAAAAATCAACTATGCAATCGTCGAGATTCAAACTTTGGATCTGCCGATGATAGTTGGACGGGGTGCCAATTACACTTCGAGAGCCCGTAGTAAGGAAAGGGAAAACTCCGTATAATGTTAGCGATATTGCTGCCAGATATTTAACTTTTGACCTCTCACTGTGCTCCCCCAAAGAGTATGTATACGCTGATAATTGATGGTTTAAATAATAACTAGGATTTTAAAGAAAAAAGTTTACATAATGCCCAGCAATTTGTAAAATATGAGTTAAAAATAGTTAATTTGGGAAGAAATACAATACCAAGAAAACATAGAAGTTAACTATAATTTTTATTTCAGTTTGTTTCGAGATTTATTTAAGCTTAAATATTTTTTTTACGTAGCTTTTGCTACAATGCCACATTATTCATAAAAGACTCGTATAAAAATTTAAATTTTGTATATTTTTGTTAAAAAGTATGACATGATTAAAATCATAGGAGTTTAAATGTCTACCTCAGCAAAGTATGTAGTTCAGAACGAAATTTTAATTCAGAGTGGGGAGTTCCGATTTCGATTTTATTTTGATTGCATAATTAATAAAATTCTAAAATTATCATTGGTTGAAGCCATATTGAAGTTGATTGCATAATTAATAAAGCTCCAAAATTATTATTGGTTGACGTTATTTTCATCCCAGCATTATGTAAAAACCATCCGATATGGATTAATCTAGAAATGACGCAGTCCAGAAAAGTTTATTATAATCAATTTCTATTTTTAGAGCAGAAAGGAAAAATACCCAAATAAGAATTTAGGGGCTACTGCTAATTTAAAACATACTTTTGATTAACATATTTCTTACTTTACAGATTGTCTCCCCTTCAAAGAGAAAAAGGCTTGGTGGCAGAGAAACCTTTTAGAGTAAAAAAGCAATAGAGTATGACTGATGTAATGCAAAATGACTGATGTACATTCCGCAATAGCTAAAGGGATGCTCAGCGGTTACTTATAAGGCCTCCATTCCTTCCATAATGTAGCAGGCCATTGTGAAGTACACCAAAACATTCCGTTATATATATAAAAAATAGAGCCACGCACCACTACATATAAAAGAATAAAAGCACACTCTCTTATCCATAAAAAGTAAAATAAATAAAAACCAGAATTATATACGCAAATGTTACCCTTTTTTCATAAGATAGGAGCCTTGAGATTCGTTTTATATGAGGAGGGTAAAAGAAACAGTTATACAGAGCTGAAAGCAGGCCTTCGTTTTTGAACCAGTACTCCCTCAAGATACTCTAAAATTATTTATCAAATATACTGTGTGTAATTATTAATCATTCATTTACCATAATTCTCAGGAAAAATTTTCCTAGAAATGCTACCCTGCAATTTCATTACTCATACAAATTTATTACAATTTATTCAGTTTCTTAAATTTTTAGTATTTCTTTATTTATTATAACAATACTCAATATTCTATCATTGAATACTTTCTATATTATACTCAAAAATACAATTTTATATAATTTTTCTGTACTAATGTTCAAAATTACTTCATTCAGTTTCATATTATAATTAAAACCACTATTTGTTTACTACATTCCAAACCATTTCTTCAAAATTATTTCATTCATTTTTTTATATTCACATAATTCGTAAAATAATTATAAAATTCTTAGCAATAATTCAAAATTTTCAGCATAAATTCAAAAATTTAATTATTATCTTAATAACCTTCCCTAAAAATAATTAAAAAGTCTTAAAATTATTTGTTCACTTTAAGAAATCAAATGATTAAAATTCACATTTTTAATACAATAAAATTACATTTTTTCAAATGAAAATGCTATGTTTTTAAAATCCATTTTAATAAGAAAAATATCAGTTTCTAATGTAAATTCAATTACAGAAAGCAAAAGTGAAAATTTTCTTGTATCTACACTTCCAAGCATAATTTTCTGTTTCGCACCACTGAAAACGAACGTTACCTAATTTGTTCGCTGTTGACCTTCAAAGTACTTTTGAGCATCGTTAAATCACTTTATAAATAGAATGCTTGATTATTTTTTAAGTTCTGCCAGGCCAAATGACGCACTAGAAAAACCCGCAGCATGTAAGATGATAGGAATTTTTTTCGCTTCTCGTTACAAGGTTATTAGAACTTTTGATATTAAGGTATACCCACCGATAACCAGCAGAACAAAAATTTTGTAGGCATTCCACATGCCAGATAAATATATCCCGAAGAGCTGGCTGAATAAATTTTCTTTGGAAGTGCCCACCCACTTGAGATATCCTGTCGATTTTAATAAAATGTCATGATTTGCGAATGACGTAGATAGATGTTAAAGCATAAAATAATATAATCTTGCACTCATGACAGATTTTAAATATTCATTTGATTTTAGTGAAACATTTTATTGGCATATTGATGGTGCCTTTCCCAAAACATTTACATTTTTGATATTGCTTGCAATAAGAAGCTAGCAGAGCATCAGCAGTCTAGAGAGGCCGCAGAGGAGAAGCAAAGTACGTAGTTCAGAACGAAATATAAATTCAGAGTGAGTTAGTTTTAATTTCGATTTCATTTTGATTGGATAATTAACAAAGCTCTAAAATTATTATGGGTTGAAGGCTTATGTTATTATTAAATTTAAGTTAGTAGATGACGCTGCTATTAGGAATGCAGATTTATTAAGTCAATCACATGACTATTTGTACTTTGGAGTCGAGAGTAGATATTGTTGCGAAAAATTCGGCGGTTGCGCCTGTATGTAAGCTTTCCGGCATAGCACTAGGGTTGCCATAAAATAATGTATGGCAGGGTTGCCAGATTGGCGACTTTATCGCCCATTTGGCGACCAAATCGGCGATATCCCATTGTCCAATCGGGAAGCTTCTAGAATAACTTCCTGTCGAGTTATTTCTCGAAACGTGTGGAACCTAAGGAAAAGCTATATAAAATCGAAACGTGAACCTAAGGAAAAGCTATATAAACCCGTGCGTTTCTGAGAGCCGGCATTGTGAGAATAGCTGCTTACTGTGAGTGCTAAGCTACGCGAGAGTTTCGTGAACGGAAAGCGATCGAGATAGTGCTTTGCCGTGAAGCTACCTTTACAGTATAGCTTGACAGTGTACTGGTGATTGTTCCACGGTGTTTATTATAAGTTTAGTGCAGCCGTTAAGCTACCTTTGCAGTTACAGCTTGAAGCTGTGTTGCTGATTGTTTCAGCGTATTTATTGTAGATTTTCGAGACTTTTAAAGGTAATTTTGGAACTGTGCTGTAAATAGTGATTCTTGTAAATAAATTGTGCTTTTTATTGTTCTGCATCGTGTTTTCATCGGATACTCTCAAATCCACGAACCCGTATAACGCAACAACTGGTGTCAGAAGTGGGATTTGAGAGTGAATGCCCGTCACCCGTCTACAGGATCAAGCAATATCCCAGACGCCTACCATTCGCAAAGCAGGAAGAGGTTGGAAATCTTCTAAAGGAGATGCAAGAAAATGACATCATCGAGCCATCCACAAGTCCATGGGCATCTCCTATAGTTCTCGTCCGGAAGAAAGACGGCTCGACAAGATTTTATGTCGACTACCGGAAGCTAAATAATATCACTAAGAAAGACAGCTACCCTCTTCCGAGGATTGACGACACACTAGACACGCTATCAGGACACAAATGGTTCTCTACTCTGGACCTTAAGAGCGGATACTGGCAAGTGGAAATTCACCCAAACGATAGAGAGAAAACTGCGTTCACTACTGGCCAAGGACTGTGGCAGTTTAAAGTTATGCCGTTTGGACTCTGTAACGCCCCTGCAACATTTGAACGCCTGATGGAAACAGTGCTTCGTGGCCTATCTTACGAGTCCTGTCTGGTTTACCTTGACAACATCATTATAGTGGGCCGTACGTTTGAGGAACATCTAGGAAACATCAAAGGCTTCAATATCTTAAGAGCTCTTCTGAGGCTGAAGCTCTTAAAATAATTCAAGCTATACCTATTTCAGATTAAAATTATAAAATTGCTTGGGATTTACTCAAAGATAGATTTTCGAATAAACGTGAACTGGTGAATTCATTAATTAAGAAGCTTGTTACGCATCCAAATGTTTCTGATTCAGCGGACGCTATTTTGAATCTTGTTGACATCACTAATGAATGCATTCGTTCCTTAAATGTTCTAGAACAAAGGGTCGAAGGCTTTGGTGAAACATTGGTAACTCATTTACTTGTAGAAAAATTGGATAAAAATACACACATGTGGTATGAGAGACAGTTAAAAGGCGATCAACTAGAAACGTTAAACGAATTACTTATGTTTCTAAGGGAACATGCTAGAACACTTCACAACAGTAAAAATAATTTGAAGGAAAGAAAGATAAGTTCTAAAGTCACATCGTTGGTTTTAGAAACTACTACAAATTGTCCTTATTGTAAGAAAGATCATTACTTATATAAGTTCGATCACTTCGGTAAATTGCCTGTCAGCAAGAGATTCAATTTTGTGAAGTTTAATAAACTTTGTTTTAATTGTTTATCTAATGTGCATAATGTTAAGGCTTGTAAAAGCTTGAGTAGATGCAAAACATGTCATAATAACCATCATTCATTATTGGATTTCGCGAAATCTCGAGATACTGGTTTATCTGCTACTGATAATAATGGAAATACATTGCCCGGTCATGCAAGGGTGTTTACTCCTCAAAATATGAGAGAAAATACTATCCCAGATAAAGTTTCTAATAATTTTAATCAGATACACTCTGATTTTGTGAATAGCGGAATTATAAACAAGAAAGTTTTGTTGTGCACTGCTGCGATTAAGGTTCGTGACGCACTAGGTAATTTTGTACAATGTCGAGCATTGTTGGATTTTGGCTCACAGGCAAACTTCATTACTGAAAATTGTCTTTCAAAACTTCGTCTGGATAGAAAAAAGGCAAAGATCCAGATATCGTGCCTGGAATCAACGGCATCTTAAGCAAATGGTGGACTGGGGATTACTTTCTCCCCTCACTTTGGCTTAGAACCTCCCTTTACAAATTCTGTTTTTGTTATAGACAAGATTTACGGAAACTTACCACACGTATCATTACCATCAAATATTGTGAATTCTTTCAGTGATCTGATTTTGGCGGATACTACATTTTATGAATATATTCCAATAGATATTCTTCTAGGAGTCACTTGTTTTGGGTGAACCAATTAAACAAAACCAAGAACTTCCAACAGCTGTTCGTTCAAAATTAGGTTGGATTATTTCAGGAACAGCATTAGTTAATTCTTATGTGAACTCTTGCATATCATTAAATAATTTAGAGTTAACTACTGATGAATTAGTTAAGAAATTTTGGACTCTCGAAACAGTTCCGGAAAAAACTGTTCTGTCCAAATCTGAAGTAAAGTGTGAGGAACATTTTAAAACTTCTCATAACAGAGACAAGACAGGTAGAAATGTAGTAAGATTACCATCCAATAAATCTCCATCAGAATTAGGAGATTCAATGGAATTAGCTTTGAGAAGATTTTTCCTTTTGGAAAATAGATTAGTGAGAAAACCTGAACTGTATAACTTATATAAGGGGTTTCTTGATGAATATTTGCATTTGCAACATATGGAAGTCATACCTGATTCCGAACCTGTCCCTCCAATCGTCTATTATCTGCCTCACCACCCAGTATTTAAACCATCAAGGAGTAGCAATAAATTAAAGGTTGTATTTGACGCATCAGCAAAAACATCCAGTGGATATTCACTTAATGGCCTGCTACACGTAGGTCCTAGAAATCAACCACAGTTGTTTGACATTCTCATCCGATTTAGAACATATGCTGTTGCTATCTGTGCGGATATAGAAAAAATGTATAGACAAATTCGTGTGCATCAAGAAGATGCGAATTTTCAGCGCATTCTTTGGAGAAATCATGTGAATGAACCAATTCAAGAATATCGATTACTAACTGTGACATACGGAACTTCCCCTGCACCTTTCTTACGAACCCGTTCTCTTCTCCAGTTAGCTGTAGATGAATAAAGAGATTTTCCAAGGGCTTCGGAAGTTATCAAATCTGATTTTTATGTGGATTATATTTAATAGGTGCTGCATCAAGAACTGCTGGCAAAAATTTAATACATGTTATAGATAATCTTATGCGTAGAGGAAATGGTTATCTAACATGCCCGATGCATTAGAAGGAATACCAAAAGAACTCAGAGAAAATGCAGTGCAGTTAGACATTTTCAAGGAACAACCAAGAAAGGTGTTAGGAATAAACTGGCATACCCAAAATGACACATTTAATTTTAACATTGCACCTTCTGTAATTTCAGTTGTCACTAAAAGGAATGTGCTGTCAGAAGTTGCCAGACTCTTTGACCCCTTAGGCTGGTTAGCCCCAGTTATTATTTTTGTAAAAATATTTCTTCAAGACTTGTGGAGTGACAAGTTAGACTGATGAAACTCTTATCTACAACGATCGACCATTTGGACTCGTTTTTAGAAGAATTAAATTCGCTTAGTAATTTAAAAATTACTAGAATGATTTTAATTCATAATCATTGCAACATAGAGTTACATGCCTTTTGTGATTCATCTGAGACGGCGTATTGTGCAGTTATTTAT
This sequence comes from Stegodyphus mimosarum, assembly GCA_000611955.2. Taxonomy (NCBI): domain Eukaryota; kingdom Metazoa; phylum Arthropoda; class Arachnida; order Araneae; family Eresidae; genus Stegodyphus; species Stegodyphus mimosarum. The sequence continues at coordinate 383,414 of KK112173.1, forward strand.
GCCAAATCGTTTTTTGAAGAAGAGAGTAAGGTGTCATTGATATGTGGAAACACAAGAGTTGCACCACTTAAAGCGTAATCTTTACCACGACTAGAACTATATTCTGCACTATTGTTAGCAAATCTACTAAAGATAACGATGAAATGCTTGAATTTTCCTGCTAGTAATTGTTTTGAATGGTCAGATTCTACTATCACTTTATTTTGGATTGCATCTGAATCACGGAGATGGCTTCCTTTCGTAGCCAATCGAGTGTCGAAAATTCAAACTGCCATTCCTGAGGTGAATAGGAAAAGTCACGTTCAAGGAAAAAATAATCCTGCTGATTATGGTGCTAGAGGATTACAACTTTATGAATTGATTGAATGTGACTAATGGTTAAATGGACCTTCCTGGTTACAGAATTTTAATCTGGGGTCTGTATTGGATGAACAAATAGAATTGGACAGTCAAGAAGTAACCAAGGAAGAAAGAAAATGCATTATTTCTAATTTAGTTAAAATTGATGATGACTCTTTTCTTTGCAAATTTTCATCTTGGATAAAATTATGCCGTATCGTTGCTTATTGTTTACGATTTATCAACAATTGTTTGAAGCACACTTCTAAGAAAACAGGATTTCTTGTCAGTGAAGAACTTAATAATGCGAGTTGTACGATAATAAGAATTTTACAATATTCTGAGTTTCCTGACGAAGTATCAAGTTTAAAGAGTGGAAAATCTGTGAAATCGAACAGCCGAATACTTTCTTTAAGTCCATTCCTTGATGAAGGAGAAATTATTCGTGTTGGAGGTCGATTAAGGAATTCAAATATTTTGGAAAATCAAAGACATCCTATGCTCATTCCTCAAAAACATTTCATTTCGAAGCTCATCATTAGACATTATCACGAAATGTATTTTCATGCACCTCCTGCACTTTTGTTTCCTATAATAAGACAAAGGTTTTGGATTGTCGCTGCTAGATCTGAAATAAGAAAAATTATTAAGAATTGTGTTGTTTGCTGTAGATGTCGTGCCCAAGTTGTAAAAGTAATGGCCGACCTACCATTGTCTAGAGTTACAGCTTCACCAGTCTTTTTTCAAGTGGGGAGGGATTTTGCCGGCCCATTCATGATAAAAAACAGATCAGGTCGTGGACAAAGGGCTTTCAAGTGTTATGTTTGCATTTTTGTTTGTTTCACCACACGAGCAGTTCATCTTGAAGTCGTCGCAGATCTTTCTTCTAAGGCTCGTGTAGAAGCGTTAAAACGGTTTATATTCAGGAGAGGAAACCCAAAGAAAATATTTAGTGACTGTGCGACGAACTGCAAGCGTGCTAGCAAGGAAATACGTAAGGCTTTCTTTTTATGTCAGAAAAATGAACGTCTCCATTCTTTCCTGACTTCAGAAAATGTTAAATGGAATTGCATTCCTCCAGCCGCACCACAGTTTGGAGCACTGTGGGAATCTGCTGTAAAATCTGTGAAGCATCATCTTCGAAGATCGATGGGAGCAGCGATCTTGACCTATCCCGAATTCACAACCTTGGTAACGCAGGTTGAGGCCTGTATGAATTCGAGGCCTTTGTTTCCACAATCTGATGATCCAAATGACACTAGTGTTCTCACACCTGGACATTTCCTTATTGTTACATAGCTCACATCATTGCCCGAAGAAAATTTAGAAGAACCGAAAAATATTGTTGATCAATGGAAATTGAAACTACTGATTTTCCAAATTTTTTTTAAAAAGTGGAGTCGAGAATATCTGTCTGAGTTATAACATCAAAATCAGTCGAAGAAATCTCACGAAAATATGTCTGTCAACGACTTAGTCCTGGTTAAGGAAGAAAACATACACCTTTTCAGTGGGAATTGGGTAGAATAATTCGTGTATATCCCGCATCGGATAACAAAGTTCGAGTTGCGGATATTCGAACTGCCAATGGAGAAATTAAAACACCTATTGTTAAGCTCTGTCCTTTGCCTGTCAAACACTATGAACTTTGAACTTTTTAGAACATTAGCCTTTTTTACATTGTTAAGTTTGAGTATATACAACTTTTCTTTTATACTTTGTCACTAATATTTTCTTACAATTTTTCAGGTTATCTTGTATTTTCCTTTGAAGCTCTTTGAGTGCTTCAAGGGGCGCGGTATGTTATTATTAAATTTAAGTTAGTAGATGACGCTGCTATTACGAACGCAGATTTTTATTAAGTCAATAAGGTGACTACTTGTAGTCGAGAGTAGATATTTTGTTTTAGCTGGATTCGCAACGCAATTTCTCTTTGGCTTAAGAATAAAATCGCATTTTAATACAGTCCATTGCTTGTTGTTATTAATCCGAGTCGCTGCGCCATTAATTAGCTTATGTAGGTTACTTTCGTCACAGCGTCATGTCAAAGTCATCTGATATGGATTTAACTAAAAACTGCGCTGTCCAGAAAAGTTTATTACAATCATTTCCCATTTTTAGAGCAGAAACCAAATTAAAATGAAAGAATTAAAGGGCTACTGCTAATTTAAATTGTAATTTTGATTTATATATTTTTATGTTACACTCATTCACACACACACACATATATACATGTGTGTGAGTGTGTGTGTATTAACTCTTTTTCTAAATCACTTAAAATAAGCAATTTTTAACTGACTCAAAATATGTGGTGTAACCTACGTAACTAAATAACGCGTCGAGAGAGAATTAACCTTATCTCCAGGTGCGCTTTCACAGCGGGGAAGAGAAAGAGGCAATTATTTCCTTATGACGAAAGGGACAATAGATTTAAATGTTTAAACACCTAATCTTAAACATCAAAGTGCCCGACTTGCAAGGCGTTGCAATATTTACTAAAGATCCTCCCCTCCTTCTAAAAGGAAACAACAAAATAGGGTTAAAGAATTATCATCTTTTCCCTAAGAGATGGGTTAGAAAGCTGAAAATCCTTATATCTACAAGAATACTTTACTGAATGCCATCGCCGAATTCTAAAGAAATGAATTATTTATTTTAAAATTTCTGTACCCAGCAGGATTTTATGAAACGTTATTATTGATAACAGAACCATAATAAACAATCATTTTATGCCTTTCTTACTATTATAAATTTTCTCATGTTTTGGAATCAAAGTGCATGAATATCTTGTGCTGAGTGCTTATGCATTTCTATCTTGTAAATACTTGACGTATTAGTTTTAACTTTAGATTTAGCTAACTTAAGGTATTAATTTAATTTACAAAAAGATAGCATGACACTGCGATTAAAATTATAAGTTGAATTACATTTGTAGAACGTAAATTATATTTGTAGCTAACTGCATGCAAAAAGAAAGATGTTATACCTCAAAATTTCGCTTTAAGAAGCAGTTAAGAGCCTGTAAATCTGCTGCCTATATGAACTACTTTCTTGATCACCAAATGAAATAAGGTTATTTATTGTCAGTGTTTCACTATACAGTAATAGAGACTTGAATTCCATCACTTAAAAAGCCCACCAGTGGCCGAGCAGTGCGAGCACTAAATACAATTTATTCGAGCCAACTTGATGTCGCGGGAAACGGACTGCCTACATGGGCGTTTTCGAGACTTTCTCCGTGTGTAAAGTGAGTACGAGATAGTTTCTCTTAAAAAGACCTCCATGTAGGCACCTCTCCCTTTGGACAATTTGAGACAATTTTAGTCAACTATTTTTACTATATAATTATAGTCGCTATAAATTTTAAAATTATGTGTACTCAGTAGATGATTCGGTAAAGAATTTGCTTTGATAAAATATCGAACCAAGGATTCTGAATTTACCGAAGCTCTTAAACGTTTCACCAAATAAGCTACTGAAGTCGCTATTCACAGCTTTTTAATTTTTATCTGTACTTTAATTGACGGACTGCCATTACCTCTTTTACTTACAAATTTTGTCATCGACGTTACTGATTTGATGGGCTTAAATGATGGACATCATCTCTTTGAAGTATAAAAGTTTCAAAATTTATAGTATATTTTTTTTATATATAGATATTTATATAGATATTTTGCATCCATAAAAGCTATAAAAATGAACAAAGGAGCATTTTAAAATTGCATGAATTATTTAAATATATAAAGCGGTGTAAATTTGTGTGACCCTAAAATAGTTATTTCAATTCATCCGCTTATCAACGTACTCACGCATTTTTCTGTATTTCCAATATTCTATTTAAAAAGCGCTTAAGTATGTACTTAAGTACACGTTTTTAGTAAATAAATATATATCCATGATTTCTATATGACTAAACTGTGAATCTTAATTCAGCAGTTCTTACATATATTCTGTTCGAGTAAATAAAAGTACCGTGTTTACTATAAACTCTTATCTGATTAAATTAAATATGCAGTTTCAAAAGCTCAGTGAAAGCACGGAAACAGGTGGTAAAATTCCATTACAGTTTTAACGAATTTTCATCACAGACAGTTAGAGCTGCTATCTGAACCACGGCACTTAACAAAACTGCTGAAGTGACTATTTCGACAAATTATGAAGGGAGGTTTCTGCGCATGTGAATTCTACTTGAAACCTTAGAAAAGATCGCATTCTTCTGTTTCTTTAGTAGAATTACTGAAATCAACAAACAACGAATCAACTGCTGTGTACCTTTTTCTTTCACGAAAAGTTCCAATTGTGTCAAGGATTTTATGATCTAGCTTGTCTTCGTTAACATTTCGAAGTACAGTTTCCTAATAGTTAAGTTACAGCTACAAACAACTTCTTACTGAAAAGAGCAGAGTTATTATGTTTTGTAAGTATATTTTTTCAAACTAAATAACTGCATGATTTTTTTATCACCATTTATTCGCTAGTATTTGAAATCTTCGGCAATGGATTTTATGATGTCTTAAAACATTAAATCCGTTCATTAGTTTATTATTGTACAAATATAAAATCGCTCAGTTTTTATAGCATTTAAAGGTTGGATTTGTTTAATTTTTCTTTTTAATTTGTTACATGATAAGCTTATCAGTGCAGACGTCTTTAACAAATTTCCTTTTAAGAACATATTTTTATTTTTGGCTTACTCAATTCTCCATTCTGCTCGCTATGGTTCCACAAATACGTATACAGAGGCTGTTCGCGCCTTTTTAGACGATTTTGCTTTACTATAAAAAGTCTGCTTGAAAATATTTTCTTTTAATTGCAACTATATTTTTGAAAATATAAATTATTGCCTTCTACTTGACTGTTTTGTTTTCGTGCAAAATGTCGCTTTTAAGGAAGTAATGGATAGAAGGCTATGCTTGTGCTCTTTCCGAAGAAAATTATTTTATTTAGTTATTAAAAAACACTGTGAAAGGCCATGGTGTTTTGGTACCTAAAGCTACGAGAGGTAATACTGTTAACAAGAAGGGAAAGAAAACGTCAGTTTGGCTTCAAGTGGAAAAATTGTTCCAAATACATACCCAAGGAAAAAACGGAATGTTTCGAATGTTACAAAGATAAGATCTTCAATGTTAAAAAAACCCTCCGAGTCAAAGAACAGTTGCAAAACCATTAGAATGTTCCGTGCCAACTGTAGACGAAGTGGTCAATATTGCTTTGAATCTTAAAAAGGCGAAAAAAACATAATGTGCATCATTTTTCTCCACGATATATCGCCAAACGCAGAACGCGCTGCAAAAGCCTTTATGAGAAATATTTATCTGGACAAAAATGCAAAAATGCTGTCACAATAGATTGTGACAATCAACAACAGATTGTGACAGTTTTTTGGGTGTCTTCAAATGATTGCAACAAAAACAGTTCCGTTTATTATCATCAAAGATGAGCAGAAAAAAAACTTAAAACATGTTTAAAAGAATCTAAAGAAAATTTTTCAAAGGGATTTATGACTGTTGCCGGTTTTCATATGACTGTAAATTAATAATAAAGAGAGAGGACAAAATTGTTAATATTAACTCCGCATATTATCAAGAACGCAGTTTACATCTAATTTTCAAATATAAAATATCTTTTCTTTATCCACAGTGCCATCAATCAGTACAGCTGCATCAAGAAAAATCAAGCAACCACACACCTAAACCCACTGTTAATTCCCTGGGAAAAATGGAGAAAGAAACGGGTATCAAGACCATCCTTCGCTCATATCCTTACTAAATCTGATTTACCGCCTGTGGATTTTTGCGCGTTTGTACTTTTAAAAAGAAGATTGTCTAAACGTCGACCTTCAACCCTCCCTGGTCTTTAGAAGCTGTTCAAGAGGAATGGGACAGAATACGTCTTCCGATACTGCAAAAGGCTTTATTATATTGGAAATTAAAATCTAGAAAGATAGTAAATAATAAGGTTATCAAACAGGACATTTCAAACATAAAAGTCTTAGATAAAATATTTCTGTAAATACAATAAAAATCGTCTAAAAATACTCGAACAGCCTCTGTACAACAATTTTCCGACGTTTTGATTTCTTATTAGTTTTTGCTCGTTTGTGAAGAAGGATGGGCTTACAAACCGATTCTTCAAAATTTACAATACAATAGCTAAAACAGATTTTTTTTTTAAATTACCTGTTGCAGTGGACTTTTCTTATTCCATCCTGGCTTTATTATCATTCTGTTCTCTTATTAATATCCTTTTGTAGAGACATTAAGTATTTTTGAAGCAGGAGAAATGAAAAATGAGCAGTGCCTTCGCCAGGACTCGAACCACTGATCTCACGAATACGCGCCGAGAGTGCTGACCACCACACCACGAAGCCAAAAGAAGAAGGCGATAGAAATACCTTACAACGTGACCAAGTACATAATTCATTAGCAGCTGCATTTCCCAAAACTGCATTCAGTGGAAGAATTGTGTTTGTTCCTGTAGTTCTTTTGTTTATTCGTAATTTCAGTCACATTTGTAAACGCTTTCTAAATCATATCGCACATTGAAATATCCAACAAGGTTCTTGAAAGCTTCGGATGGTTGTTAACGATGCAATCCAACTCTTTGCAACTCGGCAAAAATTTCAATGTTGTTATACAGAAGAAGGAAATTTCATTCAACAATTTAGTATTTCTGCTAATGGGAAAATTTTCCTAGGATAGATACTGTAGGACTTAGCAGGACTTACTGTAGGACTGATTGCTGTGACTGATTGCGCAAAATCGCGGAAATATCTTAAATATTATTTAATTGTTATGTCGTTTCAAATGTCCAATAAAAGGAAATCCTAGCGTATCTACAGATATTCCAAGAATAAATCCAGTTTGAAAAATATTCCAGTTTTAAAAGCTTGTAGAGTCATTAGGATTTTTTGATATCAGGAAATTGAAGAAATCTGCAATGTCTTCCCCGGGACTCGAACCACGGACCTCTTGGACACGTGTATCCGAGTATGCTGACCACTGCACCACGAAAGCATGCTAAGGAGGCGGGAGCAATACCTTATATACTCGCCCTTTTTAAATAGCTACTGGGTATTAAGAGACCTATTTGCCAACTTCATCAACCACCGCTTTTAGTTCAGGTGCCACTGTAGAGACATTAGGTATTTTTTGAAGCCGAAGTAAATGAAAAATGAGCAATGCACTCGCCAAGACTCGAATATGCGCCGAGTGTGCTGACCACTACACCACGAAGGCATGCTAAGGAGGCGGGAGAAATACCTTATAAGCTAAAATTTTTGCATATTTCTCTCTTGAACGTAAAATGGCATAAATCTCATAACTATCAAAATGGTTTTAAAAAGTGCATTTTGTTTTTAAATGATTATCATTGTTACAGGGATTAGAAACGCACTGTTATAATTTAAAAGATAGTGAATTACACGGTGGGGATTAATAAATTACACAGTGGATTTAATTATCATTTTATATTGCAGCGGTGAATAAATCGAAGTGAACGCAATAGCCCCCAAAAGAATTTTTTCAGATGTTGAAAGTAGAAGAAACTTATTTTACTATTTGTAAGAAGTGCATCTACAGTCCCATTAGAAAAATTACATACGCGGAGTCAATTCCAGTTGCCTTCTGCGGTAAAATAACTACATACAACACAGTATTTACTGTAGTTCTGATTTAATTCATTTTTTAGAATGAATTGCTGTATATGTCTACTGCGAAATTAGGATAACGTACATCCACTGATGATATCGGTTATGCAACTATAGTAGATAGCACCGTTATAATTCTTCTCTCATTATATCTTGATAAGTCACATTATCAGTGCTGTTATGGCATTGATTTCGAGCTCTTTATTCTAGTTTCGACCTAAGATATTTATGTTGATACTCGTTTTAATCTTTTCGCTGCACAGTAGTATACTTTTGCAAGTTTTTGCACACATGCTGTTAGCAGAAATAACAATAATAATTTCATTGAGATGTTGGTTAACTGTTTTTTTTTACGTCCATAAAATTCAACCCACATAAATAAGAATTCGTGATAATTTCGCTCAGAGGAGAGCATAATGGATTAAAGAAGCGTCAAAAAGGGAACCGTCATGTGACAGAAATATAGATAACAAAAGAAAGAAACAAAATCAATAGCTGTAAATACGATAAATAAAATTATGAATTAATAAAGTAAAAAAGCTAAATGCAGTTGCTAAAAATATACAGTTATATTAACTTTCTAATGGATTTAAAATTGACTTTACAGTAAGTCTTTAAGTATGAATGCGCTAAATGAGAAATGACTTTAAGTAAGAATGCTCTAAAATACCTCGTTCAAATAGAATGCTCCGATGTATGAGCACTTCCCTTTTCTTTCTTGATCAGATACAGTAGAAACCATTCTGCATAAAACTGAAAAACTACTGTTAGAAAGAACGGGAAACTAAATCGTTCGAGTTTTACAAATTACTTTTAGAGGATATTTGTATACCGCGTATCTTAAGTTAACGGATAGAAATTTCGTTTCGAGTGACGTCAGTGGATACTGGCCGACCAACCATCCGTCTTTAACCAGGTTGTTGTGTCTCCCCTCGTAGTTCTCCCGCCCTGCTTCAGAGAGACCCAGGAGCGAGAGAAGGTGCAAAAATCGCGAGACAGAATTCGGTAACCGCTCTCTCAGTTGTACCTTGCTCCGACCTAGTGGCAGGACGTGCATAGGGTTCCTCTGCCGTCCTGAGCATTGGAGTTTTTTTACCAGTAACCTTGCGCTGTTGTGTCCAGTCATGAGCTTGTTGATTAGCTCTGGATTCGCGCATAAATTTGATTCGCAGCACATCACATGTTGGGTGAAAGGTAAGCGGCGTAGTTATTAAATATTCAAATTATCGTTATTTTTCTTTATAAACATTGCATAGCGTGTAAAACTTTTGTAAAAGTATATGATTTGATTCCAGACAGAGAAATTTTATTTTTAAGTAAAAATATTTCATAACGTATAGTAATTTTAAAAATACAAATAATTTGAATCCAGACGAGGAGTTTGCATTTTTGCGTAAAAATATTTCATCGTATATAGAAATTTTATAAAAGCACGCGATTTGATTCCAGACAAGGAAATTATTTTTATGCATTAATAGTTCATTGCTTATAAAATATTGTGATTTGGTTCTGAACAAGAAACTGAGAGGAATTTGTTACCCAGACCTATATTGAAAGATATATTCACAGGTTACCTTCCATCGTTTTCCCATTTCTTCTCTTCACTACATGAAAAAAAAATTAATTCTGATTTAAAATCTTTAATTTTTAATTTCTTAACGTGCAGTGCAGTTAGCCATCAATACATATCAAGCATACCATTCTCAGTTTATTTTTATGCATTTAGTTTATAGTAAAAAAAAATAAAATGGCATAATATTACAACTGAATTAAAACACGTAATTATGTTGAACTAGAAACGATCTAGTTAGAGGCAATTAAAATAATATTTCTAACATAATGATTTATACACTTTTATTTTGCATGTTATGCGAAATTAATTTTCAAAGTGAAACTTAATTCTTCCGACTTATTTACTTCTGAAAGGGGAAAAATGATGTTTCTGAAAAATTATTTTATTAGTTTTACTTATGAATTACAGTTCAAATTATTAACATGCTCTGTATTATTCTGAAGAAAAACTAGTATAATGTGTTCGTATATGCACATATATAAACTAAAATTAAATATAAAATAATTAAAATTAAATGGTCAGGTATGTTATATATATCTCTGTCTCTCTACATATGTGCACGTGAGTTCATTAAAATCTACTTATTTGTTTAAAACACACAGAAAATATCAGCAAAGGAATTTCAATTGGAATATTTGTTTTTTATACCCCTTGCTTCAATTGGAATATTTTATTGAATTATTTAACAAATATATATATATGGATTACTTTTATTGTAGGCAATTTAGTTGAAGCAGAGTGCACATGAAACCTCCTTAATTATACATGCACACATGGATATGCATATGTATAATATTTTATGTGTATATCAAGTATTCCAATGGCAAAGTTTCTCAAAGCAAGGTAGAAAATTTCATAAAAAACGAATCTGGCACACGCTTCTCAGATCAGACTGCGTTATATTGGGGTATACCGTAAATACAATATATAATATTTTATATGGTTTCCATTGATCAAAGAAGTTAATTAGTAAAATATTCAGTATGTTTAAAAATTAAATGCAAAATATTATATTAAAGAAAGGAAAAATTCTAACTTACCTTGAAACCGTATTATAAAAGTTTCTTTGTTCTCAGATCCTTCATACAAGAATA
>KK112173.1:395288-416991 GCA_000611955.2 Stegodyphus mimosarum
GCATGTTGAAATTTAAAATTCGAAACTGGTGTTAAAAAATTAAAATTTGTTCATATGATTTGAATGTGATTTGTTCATATGATACGATGAGTGATTAGATCACCATTATTCGAGCTAAGAATAAGTGCACATAGAAGTTACATGTAAAGTAGTGTCAACTCGAAGTCTTTTTTTTTTTTTTTTTCAGGGTGAGGGGTAACAGTAGATGGAAAATTCTTCATTGTAAACTAAAATAGGTGTCTTTGCTTACGATATTGCTGTGAGCACTTTTCTTCCTTTCTGAATATTTACTAATTGAAAATCGAGGTACTAAAAAGTGGTGATTTTTTCGAAAGCAGAAAAATGCCAGCATTAATTCTGGCGATAGTGCTAGATCACCAACAGAAGTTATAATTTTAAAAGACCGATTTAATATTTTAAAATTTAAAACACAGGCTCCGGATATAATTTCTCAGAATAAGCACGTGAAGGAAATTTTCTCAGTGTAAAACATGTATGTACATTAACAGTGTAGTTTCACTTGGCGTAAGTAATCAAAGAAAAACAAAAAAACAAAATAAACAAAAAAAAAACATCAAATTAAATATTGATTACTAGTATTTTCAAGAGCCTAACAGAAACCACTAAAAAGGGTAGTTAATTCTTTCGTTTGTAACATTAAATCGAAATATTAATGAATTCTTAACTACCTCGGACTGATGCTTCGCCTTCGCTTCTTGACTCTGCGGCTTTGCAGAAATCCTGAAAATGCCGCATTTTGATAGATTTATTAATAGTCAGAGCGATCACAAGGTAGGATATCCTTATTTTCTTTAAAATCTTCTCGACTGTTATCGATGAAATTAAGTTCTATATCTCCAAGGCTCAGTTTGACGTCTCCTAACTCAGTTCTTCAAACTATGATTACCTTTAGCCGTCCACTGTGTAAAACTATTGAATCCATGTTTTTAAAAGATCTATTCTAAGACATTACGGTATTATAAGATTGAAATTAAGCCTCCAAGAATGACAGCTGTATGCATTCATTCTCACTGAAAATCTTTAATTTCTTCTTTTATATGGAACCGTCTATGATCTGTTACTTTAATACAGACTGTTGCCAGACTCACCTCCCTTCATTTGAGATCTAAACTCGTATCGTTATCACCGCATAGCATTTATTTTCCCCACTTCCTTTAAAATTACACTTCAAGTTACAGCTTTCATTCGCGTGCTTTTCATGAAGCGAAATACGCTAAACGGAAATGAAGTGGAGGGAAAATTAAGCGATTGGTTTTTCCCCAGCTGTTGTTTCCATGGTTACAAATCAAATCGAGAAGCGTAAAAAAACCTTTAAGTTCCAATTCTGAAGTCACAACTATAGTGTATTGATCTTGCATTTTCCTATTTCTTTTTTTTTTTTTTCAAAAATTTTGTTAATAGACGTAAATTACGATGAAATCGTTTTTACATCATCTTCGTAATTTTATGAGAAATCTGTTGGAAACTTTAACCTAAATGTCTTTCTTTAATCTTAAATGCAGGCCAGATTTTTAAGAGTAAAAGACACTATTATAAAATCTGTGATACGGAAAAAATAATTTAGAGCATTGTTTCCCAAAATCTTTCAAAATAAATAAATAAATAAGTGATGAAGAAATCAGTTTTACATCATCTGTGTAATTTTATGAGACTTAAATGCTTTTCTTTAATTTTAAATGCAGAAAAAGATTTTTAAGAGTTAAATTCATTATTATAAAATCTGCTGCAAGGAATAATATAATTTAGTGAAACTGCCTAATTTTCATTTATTTTTTACTTATCATCTGGACATCATTAAGTAACTTAGCTGTGCTAGTAATGTGCTAGTAATGTGCTTAATGTGTGATAAGAAAAATGGAATCTGGAATAAAAAACTTATACTTTGTAAACTAGAAACTGTTGAAGAAAATTCTGAAATTAGATAAAATTATAGTTATTGATATTACGGAAGCAAATAACGGTGCGGTAAATTATAAATATTTCAGTGCAAACAGACTGGGTTGGTGCCGAAGGATGGCGAGATTTTGGAGGCGCCGGTGGAGAAATTAGGAACGGCTGAAATTGCACATGAGTGTAGTTGGGCCCGGATTCAAATACCGGATAAAGCTTAGATGTTTGTAAATGTATAGTGCCTTTGCGCCATGGGGGTACTTAAAATACGCGGCGAGCCGAAAGTTCTCTTATGTGGCTTGGCGGTAGAAGAAGAGAGAGCGGAAATCGTAGGATCTGTTCTCCAGAGGAATCTTCTTGAAAACTGAGACGCTACTGGCCGCAGTCGTACTGTCACCTACATGGTGTCCAAGGCTGGTGAAAACGACAGCAGAAATTCTGCGCTCCTCGTCACAACAAAATTCGTGGATTTATGTTCTGAATTTACTGTAAGGCAAGTAAGGTAAGCCACAATACGTAACAACAACGTGTTATCATGTTATACATTTTTCTTTCGTTTAAATTACGGAATTCTAATTTGCAGGAATTCATTCGCCTGCATAGTTTTTTCTGAGACTTAAAGGGTTAACGAATGACGAAACTTATTTATTACAAATGAATTCTCTTTCTAAATGTAACAGTATCAATGGTTCAAGCATTCAGGAGTGAGTAAGTGACAAACAAATCTAGATGAATTTCTCAAGCAATAGTATCCTTTATCTGTTAATCTACAATGAATTTAAAACAAAATCCGTTAAAACTGATAGGACGTACATGCAAAAGTTAATCGTTTCTGGATTCCCTGAGTTTGAAAAAAGTGTTTCGGAGAGGTCATTACCACTTCGAAACAAAAGCTAGCTGCACACTGATGTGTTAGTGTAATTATGGTAAAAGGAACAAATGTACAATGAATTCGTGTCAAAGAATGTTCAGGAAAATACTTTTGTGTCACAATGCCATCTCTCTTTCCAAATACCGATAGTGCGTAGGTTTCTCCACCCCCTCAAATAGTAACAAGCAATTTATTTCCGTATTTTTGTCGATAAATAAAGTTTTTATGACCATGACGTTTTCTTATCAAGGAGATTTCGTAATACCTCGTAACACTGTATGACGAAAATTTCCTCACAAAATAGTTGTTCTTCAGAAAATTTAGCTATTTAATGAATGGTTTCTTTTAGTATCTCACACAAGTCCTACGCTCAATACTGGCACATTTGTTTCTTGCTGGCAAGAAACGCTCCATGAGAATATTAAATGGAAAACTGAACGGATAAAATGATGCATTGACTGATGATGAGGTACCTGTTTCAAGTGTAGCAGTGTCAGAATTAGTAAACTTGACGTACTCTTTTTAAGCTAAGGATTTTTCCTTGAAACGCGCTTTAAGAAACTCACGTTATTGAAATTATTAACCTTGTAGGCAATTTCTCTATTTAGTGTCACAATTTAAAATTAAAAAAAAACTATCTCAATTGATACGTTAAGGAAAGTTTTACGCATTAAATATTCAGAAATATAAAGAAACTATAAAGGAACAAAATGCAGAGAAGAACTTATTACTGTGGAAACTCAGATTATGAACGCCTAACTTTGCGAACATTTCAGTGCACGAACAAAATACGCCTCGAATAACGAATGGTTAAGTTAACAACATAAGATTTTCAAAGGTGTTTTGTGGTAACTTATGTCACATAATGAACACTCAAGGCCTTAAAAAATATTAATATTTCCCATCGCATAACTCTATTAATGACGTCTGGCAGCAAGTGACACACAGGGCCATGACTTCGGCATGGAAGAAATTACGGCCAGAATGGGTTGCAGCCAGAAGTTTCGAGCACTTCGACACTCAGGTCTTTTTTTTTTCTTTTGTTGTTGTCATCTTAGGTCTTATGTCATCTGTACAGTAGCGCGCTGGAGCAATACCTGCGTGAGCACACGCAAAGTTCTGGTACTCCGTCCACTTTTCCCTATCATTGTCTATTATATCGTGTCTCTAGACAAAACCATGGACTAGGAATTTAACAATGAAGATATGCAGAAGTTACTAGAGGACCGTAAAAAAAAGTTCAAGATAAAAGGAATAAAACCACTTAATCATAGTAACAAAAAGCAATTATGGAAGAAATGGCTTCAGAAGAAGGAAAGAAAATGACCTTATTTCTTCTATATGCGACATTTGTGAAAAACGGGGTAATCTGCAATGTTTTCGCGAAATTACGTCATCTTGATAAAGCAGTAGCAAGCTACAGCTTAAGCATTTTCAGTGATAATGTCATGTCTTACCTAAGAAACATTTTAAATTTTAAGCTATATAAAGTATCATTGGACAAATTTCGAGTGAAATAGAGGCCCAGTGAGTCTCAAGCAGAATCGAATGGCGCTTAGATAAAGCAAAAATGACAGAAGATGGCATCTAAAAAGAATTATTTCATGTTATTATGAAAAGAAATTTCTTAGTCAAACAATAATATCTTCCTCGTTATTTTCTACTTATACTGCCTTCTTCGTACAATTTGCTTTGTACAGATATTGCAAAATTAAATCAAGTTTCCATCTCGCTTATCTGTTTAATACTGGCTTTTCTTTTCATTATTTTGTCTTTAAAGATTTTCTTCGATTTCGGGTTATAAACTTGTGTGTAAAGTCATAAAGTTTAAATAAGCAATTATCTATAGTCCAGGAACGAATTAATCTATTTTACATAGATAGGGGGAAAATTGTTTAGGATTGCTAACATTTCAGTTGACAAACGGCTTTCAGGAGTGTGTAAGTTTTATCCTAATTTAATAACAGTTATTTTAAGTTTATGCACCTTTCCTATCCCTTCTAGCTTCAGCTTACAATTTCCTACCAGAATGTATTTTCAGAAACGCGTTTAATGCAAATGAGTAAGAATAGTATTTAAGTCGATGCTTTACTGACTTCGTTAGAGAGCCAGAGTTCTTGACTAGCGTGCGTTTGCCTTTGGCTACGTCTCTCTCTAAGCTATTACTACGCTCGGCCGTACTTCAGGCCCTTGATAGCTTCGCCTACTTAACTGAGATTTAGGGGCCAACTACTTAGAATCTTGATAGCTTCGGCTATATCTTTTAGCTAAGCATTAGTTAAGTTTTAGGTCATATTAATTTGAGTTCAAGCCCAAGTGGAGGCTTTGTTGTACGCTCCGAGATAGGAGCAGACTGTGTTCATCCTTATTTTGAGAAATAATGGGTAGTTAACCCTTCTTGAGTCTTACGTCTCTGTTCACACACAGTCAAGCAATTGTTCCCTTATCGGTGTTCAAGGTTCCTCACATTGAACTGTGAAATAAAAGGGTGGAACCTCACAAGTGAATCAAGTTTGTGAACCGAGGTTTCACTGTACTATTTCTTAAAGTTTCTGCACTTGTAAAACAATAAAATCTGTTAGATGATTAGTAAATAACAGAGAAAAACTAACAACTGTTTTTTGTTTTCTGTGTTTTCGCATAACAATAAAATCTATTACTTAATTAGAGCATAATACTAAACCAACATATCATTAATTTTCAAATAAAATGAAAGGTTGAAATTAATAGAGCTGGCAAAGATACCTTTTACAGGAAAAAGTCAACTGTGACATTCACATTATATAAGAAAATTCGCTCAGTTTTCTCCATTCATATAACAAATCTCAAATTTCCACGATTTTTTTCTCCATGGAGCATTTAATAATGTGGACTCAAAGAAATTACCAAACGTGAAACGAAACCAATGAATTTAAATTGTTTTTCTTTGCAATGGCAAGTAAGGCAAAAATTTTAAAATTTAAAGGAATTATCATCTTAATTTTAAAAATGATTTACTCAATTATCTAAGGAATAACCGTCTACTTTTTAATCCAGAATCACCTTTGTTTAATGAAAATTCTCATTTTCTTATTTTAAGTCTTCATTTTTATTTATACATTAAAGCTTATACAGTCTAGGCATATTCTATGCAATGGCTTATTTATTCACATGCCATCAAAAAGTAGTTAAAATGATGGTTAAAATAACTAAGTTTGCAATGTTATTCTCTCTTCGTACTGCGGGCCTTCGTGACGTAATTAGAAAGCGCGTTCGTCTAGCAGTCGGAAGGTCTGGAATTTAAGTCCTAGCGAGGGCACTGTTGATGTTTTACAGCTTCAACAAACCTAATGATTCTACAGGTTAATATTAAAATCAGGTTACTTTTAAAAGATGAAAGTAAGTTAACTTAATAAAGTGATTAACATAAATGGAAGTAAATAAGAAAAATAATAAATGCTTACTTTGGTATATAATGCATTTTACTTATTGCTATTTTGAGAAACAGGGTGTTTATTATAATATTCATGTAGTTAAGTTTAGAAAATATTATAGCTCCTGCTGTTTTCATGTATTACTTTTAAATGCAGTGACTAAATATACAAAACATTTATTTTTTTAAGTAAATGATAATCTCTCTTTGTTTTATAAAATGGTTTTTTAAAATCGTTATTTTGAGCGACGTACAAATTACTAATGATCATAATTATGTTATTGAACAGTCAATCATACCAGAATTATAAGAATGACATCATAATTATTTTAACACTAAGATAAAATGGTACATGCAGTTGCACCATGGAAGTAAAACTGACATTTTAGAAACAGAGGTTTCTTTAAGTTCAGAATCGTGTTTTTCATACAGATTTTAATGCGCTGATGATTCAAGAATTATGATAATAACAGCATTCATGAATTGCTAATTATTTTCTTTAGATCCATTGCTATCTTTCAAAATACGATTTATTTTGAAATTCAGCTTGCAATGAAGCTTACTGCCTATAGTTCCAAATGCATTTATTAGGAGAATTGAGGTAACTGACCCAAATTCAAATCATCACTTAAGTGGTCACATTTTTCTTAGAAAATGCGCCAAGTGCAAAACTTCATATAACTTTTCAGAAGAATGCTTTATTATCTATCTTTTTCACTTTTGAGACTACTTAGGTATACATGACATAATATTTATTAATTCTAGGAAAGCATAAATCAGATAAACCTGTTCTGTAGTTGCTTCTTTAGACAGATATGATCTCGCAGTCACGAGGTTACGCTTAAAAAATGATGTCTTAAATTGAAGAGAGGTACTTTGCAATCCGTAGGGGAAAAGTAACCATAGTAGTTATTCGCGAACTGAAAATGGAAAAAAAAATTCTTTACTTTTTTTTAACGTTTCTGAGATGAAGCATTTTACAGTCCCTGTAATTACCTAAGAAAATAAACACTTCACAACTAAAACAATGCATTTTTCGTAGCATTACTTACCCAACTCGCAAAGAATTTCAGAATTCCATACAAGAAATTAATAGCCGCAACAACAGAAATAATCTTTCATTGAGCGATTAAAGAAAGACTGATGAAGCAATAATAATAATAATATCTAGCTGCTCTGCAAATAAATACACTAGCAAAATCCTTAATAATGCATTTAGGATTTTCTCAATTGTACTACTTTGGTGTGAGGTTATTTAATTGGAGGTTAGGTTAGGTTATTTGAATATGTCAAAGTACATGATGACTATCTGCCTAAATGGAGAGATGCCTTCTGGAAGTATTTTCTGAAGAAAACTGGCTCGTATTATGCTACTCAAGGAGAAAATTACCCATGCAACCAGGCAGTTCTCCCGGATTCGAGCCTGCATTGAACTACCAATATCAGCGGTCTTAATCACTCGGTCAGTGGTTGAAAGGAGGTGAGCGTATTGCAGTTAACTCTTTTATTCATATTTTAATTAAGTTTCATGAAACGTCATTTCATCAAGTTTTATGAAATGAGGAACTCTTACGCAGAACGATCACTTCTCATGTAACACCAGTTCTGATGCTTTGAAACAGACGTTTCATGATTTCTTGTACGAATAAAGTATGCCTGTAAGTATATATAAGTCATCTTACGAGAATTATCAAACTGCATGAACTTAAAAATTGAAATTAAAAAATTGATTTCATCCTTCCTGTGAAAATTTTAATATGATTCTGATATTTCATTCCCTTGTTTCTAGTCATCTGGAATCACGACCCATTCAAATTGCTCGAATTTTTTCAACCAACAATTAAATTAACAGAACAATCTAATTTAAATATGAAGTTAATTTCTGCATATTAATGTGCCAGGAATTTAATTTATTAGTCATATTAGATAAAGATCATTTCAAATGGTACATATTGGCTGCATTTAAGTGCAAACTAATTTAATAAAACCATATACATTTGAATTTTTTAAGCCATGCGTTTAATTAATGTATTTCCTAGCTCTGAAAAGTTTTGATTTAATAAAAAAGACCAATAAATAATTTATTATAAATAATTTATTACATGCATAGTCATAAGAAAGTTTTAATGAAAATCCCAAAACTTGATTAGCCTTCTAATCATCGAGCGGCTAAATTCGTGGAACATTGGCCGATCGTCTTAGGCTTTATTTCCGACTAATAAAAGTGATGGTCGTACGAAGTTTCGATATTTTCGTATAGTATGACAAAAACACGAGCTACCATCTATTAGAAAGTCTTCTACAAAAGCAAACCTCCGCTGGTAGAAAATACTATCATGGTTCGTTGTAATTACACAGCTGGCCATTAAAATTGCTACAGCAAGAAGGAAAGCAAATAGCAGAATCTTATTTATTGTAGATATGCAGTATAATGACAGAAGATATGTTTAAATTTGAAGGGGGTTTGGGGTACACATCGTGCTGAATTCAGTGCACAGAGCTGGTACCTCTGGCAGCAACATCGGCGATAATCCGGCTGTGAATCGAGTCGAACTGAGCTAGGGTGACAGATACGGTACTTCATTCCATGCGACTTCAACTCTGTGACAAATCTGGAGAACGTACTGATCAGGGCAGCAATCAAACACCTTCCTTATCGAGGAATGTCAGGACAGCACGAGCAATATGACGTAGATTATCTTGTTGAAATATGGTGTGATAAAGGTATCGAAGCTAGGACAAAGCCACGGGCCTTAACAAGTCAAAAATGTAACAGCGACTACCGCATTACCGGCTATGCCAACAACGGCGATCGAGCTCCCCATACCAGCGTGCCAGTTGCTGGGCCCGTATGACGATGACGACTGCAAGCTGGCTAGCATTTTTCTTCTCCTCGGTGCTTCTACACACGGATACATCCATCATCATGTTAAACGTGGAACCGAGATTTCTCTGAAAAGACGAAGCGGGGACACTTCGGTATTCAGTGTAGTCGTACGTCGCGCCACTATAGCCTCCTTTGTTTCTGTTGCAGCTTCAAGGAAAGCCGCAACATTACTCGTCGTGCTGATACTCCGTGGTGCTGCAGATGTCTTCGCACTCTCCGAGCGGATATTTGTTGTTCTGTATAAGAGCCATGTTTCTGACCCAGGGTCCGTGACGTGGTTGTACGATCCCTAAAGTCCAAGAGGATAACGTTTTTATCTTCTCAGGCTAATAACCTTCTCAAAACTCGGGTTAGTGGCACGGGGCAACTGAAACCCTACGTGGCGTTCAGTATGGCGGTCCTGGATGCACCGATTTCATATTCACCCGACAATCATATGATGCCAACCAACATGAGCAGCAATGTCGAGGAACGATAAGCCACGATCCTCGCGCAGATGAATTTCGATACCTGCTTCTTATGCGAGGCATAACACGACCTTTACGCAAATAACCAATATTCATGTACAATTTCCACATGAGAAACCCTCTGTTCAGTCTTCCCATTTATACACAGTTTAAATAGCTTTTACTCATACCTGCTTTGTGCACATGCCTTAAAATGTTAATCCTTGCATATCTAAATGTCTAGTATCTCTCATGAAAATCTGACGTTTGTTGCAGCCGCCTTCATGGTACAACAATGTCAATGGCAAGCAGAGTAGATGTCTAACCTAGTATAAGATTTGGAACCTTAGTGAGTCTAATTTTCGTTTAAGGGCCTGATATCTATAGATTCATGTATTTCGAAGTAAATGTCTTGCAACGCACTTGGTGAGCATGTGTATATGCATGAGTATGTGTGTGTGTCTGCATCTGTATCTTTATGTGTGTGTATGCATGAATGTATATATACATACATACACACACACCATCATATAGACGTATAAGGTGTATGTGTATATATCAAAATTCTAGCTTAAATTTGCGATAGTGTTTTTCCATTTTAATTTGGCAATTTCCCTTTCTGTCCTAAAAATAACAACTGCATTTAATAAATCACTCTAAATTGCGTCTTTTCAAAATTTATCCATGCTATATGATTCTTGCATAACATGAGTCGATAATAATTTCAAATTTGCCAGTCGAAACTTAAAATTAACTATCAGGGATAAAGCTAAATGAATTTGAAAGGAGATTTAAGCTTGGACATGCAGCATGCTTTTTTTTGTTTCTCTGTTAATTCGTTTGTTGCTTGTCCTTATTTCTTCAAATGTTTCAAAAGCTGAAAGATACCGGATGTTGTTTTTAAAGAATGAGCTCGTTTACCACCAACTTTATCCGTGTGTTCATCAAAGATGTTTTTCTACAACAAAAGCGTTATTTTATCCAAAAAAAAAAAAAAAAACCGTTCAATTGGTAACGAATGCTGCTTTATGTTTCACGCTTATCAACTTGTAAATCAACACATTTTGGAGGTGGTGAGGATACCAACGCCTGCCGCGAAACTTCAGAGCATACTTATCTACAAAATTAAAGAAAAGACTGTTTTTTCTTTACTCGCAACACTTAAATTACATCAATGAATTTCTAACCGCTGTTAACGTGTAATATAAAATGGCGAAAAAGAAATGTCTTGTCATCATCTACTGCGGCATTTCAGCGCTTCAAAAATCAATCGGAATGTTTATAATAATCCGAAATGCGAGTTCCTTTAAAGTGCCGCCAGATGTTTTTCATCTATGCCCGATTTCAGTGGATTCTTTTATTTATTTATTTATTTTTTTAAATTTATGATCATCGATGGAATTAAACTTCGCCTTTTTTCAACAATACATACTTGATAAAGTGCTTCGAGTTTTCAGTTTTGTATGATGCTTTTGTTTTATATAAAAATTTTTTAACCTTGATTTAGCTAATGATTAAAATTTTCTTTCTTTTTTAAAATTGTTTTATGTTTATAGATTTTGAGGGAGCAATTTATTAACCTGTTGAATAATAGAAGTAATTAATTTATTCATTAATAAGTACTGCTAAAATGTTTTATGTAATCATCAGTCAGAAAAAAAGCTATAAATTATTCACTTTTGAACTTTGAATATGTCTTGCTGATTTTATGAAAATGAAGCTATCATAATAGTTTTATCAAATTAAATTTTTAAGGCGTTAGAAATTGTTTTTCTATAATTATGCTGAATAAATTTAGTAACGAATTAAAAAAAATTTAAACATTTTGATTAGGGAGGGCTACTAAGGTTCTATGTATGAATTATTATAATTGGTGATTGCTTTTAAAATTTTTAATAATTTTGAGAATAATATTATTGCTAAATGTCTTCCAATTATTTTTAGAATGAGGAAAATATAAAAAAAATGAATGAAAGAATTCTGAACATTAATCAGAAAATAGTTTTAAAAATTAAGTTTCTGTGCATTAATTTAGCAAATATTTAAAAATGTGATATTGAATATTGTTATAATAACTATACTAATGTTTTAAGAAACTGAGTAATTATAATAAAATTGAGTATCGATAATGTAATTTAAAGGCGAAATGTATAGAAATGTAATTTGAAATTAAAGTGAATGAATGTTGCAAATATATAATAAATAACTAAAAGTAAAAATAGAATATGTCATACGGAGAAGTCGTTCAAAATCAGAGGCCTACCTTTCCCTCTGAATAAATTGTTCCTTTTACTTTCTCATACAAGAAAAGTTAAAGGCTACAATTTTTATGAACGAACGTAATATTTTTTACAGAATTCATTTCATTTTATTTAATTTTTAGTTGCGGAATGTTTTAATATATTTCTCAGCGATGGCTACATTATGCAAGGAACGGAGGCTTTCTAAAGCTGAAGCATCCCTCGACTACTGGTGGATTAATAGACCAGTCAGTTAAAGAGGATTTGCCTAATTTTACATGAAAATGTTTGTTTTTAGAGAATTGTAGAGCCTTCAGTTTGTACAAATTAGGAATTGGAAGTGAAAAATAAATAAGAATTAAACCATAGTTTTAGTAAGATGTTACAATATTTATAATGGTAAGTTATAAATATGAAAATTAGAATGTTGTAAATTTTTGTGATTTATTATAACGTATTGGTGCTATTCGATAAAAACAAAAGACTTTTTCCAAAGAATAATTTGGACTTTGAGAAAGAAGCATTTTTTCCAAACTGGAATAAAATTTCATTAGGACCCTAAAAAATATAGTGCTCATAATTTCGATTACATCATTTTGAATCAATATTTAATTAAAAATGCATGATTTATACCATTCATATTATATTTCTCCCCCCTCTCTCTTTTTTTAACTAATCTAACCCTTTTTCTCTAAAAAGGCTTTTTTGTCGCTAGCCTTTTTTCTGTTTAAACAGGGGGGATGTATAAGATGTATAATATCTAAATCAAAATTCTAACTATAATTTGTGACAGATCCTTTGTTGAGATCATTGAGCATTTTTTGTTTCGGAGCGGGAAACAAAAAATATGCCATACCCTCTCCAGTATTCGAACTACTGACCTCTCGATTACTAGCCGACAGTGCTTTCAGTTAATCAGACCACGAATGAAAGAGAAAATACCTCGCATTTTCCCTCACTTTACGGGCGAGTGGAGACTTAAAAGACCCAATCGTTGAATTCTGGTGGTGACGAATTACCGTCCACCACCTTTTTTAGTTCGGATGTTACGGTTAGAATAGTTAGGAATTTTTTTAAGCCTGAAACAGGAAAAATATGCGTTACCCTCGCTGGGATTTTAAGTCCGAACCATCCGAATGGTAGCCTGATGTGCTTTTTAATTTCAACACGAATTCTCACGGAAAGAGAGATAAAATAATTTTCACCTTAACTCTCGCTTTTAATTTGATTAATTCCACTACTAGCTCAAAAATACTAATTGCTTACAACAAAATCGTTCGAAATTGTGTCATTTCAGAATGAATCCATGTGATATGATTCCTGCATAACCATAATGGCGCAGGCGCTTACATAACGCTTCAGCTAGTAAGAATTTGAAATTTGCTACAAGATTAACCAATAAATCAAAACTAAATCATTTTGAACAAGGATTTCATGTTGGACACGTGGCATTCTCTTTCTCGCTTTTCTGCTGACAATTTACTTGTCTCTTGCTATTCCTTCTTTCTTCAAATATATATAAAAAATCAATGCTTCATTACATAGGCATATATATATATATAATGAATCATTGAATTATTTTTAATGTTTTAAGAAAAGTTTATCATTTTATAAAATCGAAATAGAATTAGATTATGTGGTGGTTAATAATAAAAATCCAGCGATCATTTTCCACCGATTACTTTGCTTTTGATATCAAATATTAATCTATAGTCACTAAATATAAACCAGCTAAATTAGGAACAACTAATATACAATCTTAATAACAACGCCAATCAAAAATAATTCTCAAAACTCTTCTAAAAGAATAAATCTTTATTTTTTTATTTTTAAGAAACTTCAGACATTAGGTAATTTTTGAAAGCGGGAGATATGAAAAATGAACAATGCCCTCATCGAGTCTCGAACCACGGACCTCTCGAATATGCGCCGAGGGTGCTACACTGACCTACTGAGCAACTTCCGACCTGAATTAGCCTTGAGGCAACTAACGGAATAAGTTACCAAGAGGTGGGACCATCTACTATCTGTCAGCAACACAGCCTGAGGTCAGGGCGAGAGCAGATCAGTCGGGCATTTATTGTCAAAGTTAAAATTACGAAGGTTACAGTTATACAATAAATACAAATTGATTAGGTACATAACATACGTTGAAGAGTACGTCTAATGTGATATACTGAAGTTTTACAAAAGCGTAGTGACATGATAATAATCAGCTGCCGTCTACAAAGGCAAACATTGGAACACTACATAAAATAATTTTATATTATACATTTTAAATTTAACGTTTTAAAATAAAAATGGCAGGAGAGTCTCAATTAAAAAAAAAGAAAAGAAAGAAAAGCGTAACAAACTGTACAAGACACTAAGATCAGAAAACAACTAGTAAAGCACAGAATTCATACACCACAAATAAATACACAGATAAAAGCATAAAAACTACAAAAAAATACATTTTACATTTTATATTAGAAAAACATTACAATATAAGCGTGAGAGTCTCAATTTTAGAAAGGAAATCAAAACAGTTAAACAACAATTATGATTTGTACATTCTCCTTCACGGTTGCATTTGATTTCATTGGGGTTTAAAATAGGCGTGAGACATTTGAATCATGTGGACCTGTACTGTTACAATTTCAAGTTTAGGTATGTATGTTAAGCTAGATACAGAAGTGAGAGTGCATATTGCATTTGGCAAGATAATGGTACATTAGTCAGAAGAATAAGTGCTTAGATTGGGCATGTTACAAATGCGAGGCTACGTTGTTGTGATGACATATTTGTCACAGTGGAAGCAAATGACAAATTTTACGAAAATGAAACAAACTGTACAAAACACCAAGATTAGAAATACAACTAGTTAAAATGCAGAATTCGTACACTACAAAAAATAAGCATAAAAAACTGCCAAAAAATACTTTTTACATACTGTATTAAACATTTTAAAAAAAGACATAAGGGTCTCGATTTTAAAAAGGAAATCATATCAGTTGAACAACAATTAGGATTTGTACATTCTCCTTCACGGTTGCGTTTGATTTCATTAAGGTTTAAATTAGGCGTGATACATGACTCATGTAGACCTGTACTGTTACAATTACAAGTTAATGTACTTAATGAGCTAGTTACAAAAGTGAGAGTACATAGATAAGGACATAAACGCAATATACAGTCATTAGAATCATAATAGAGATATAAACAATGTCTGCCATTCGATAAGGTTTAAATATACGTAGTACAAAAGATACAATAAACAAACCGAATTATAACGAAATCATCCTCCATTCAGGAAATATACTATACACTACAAACTGAAGCATTCAAAAATTAATGCTGAAACTGTATATATTACATTCGACAGGTAAAGGACCAATTGTAACTCTTGCCAGATGCCTGTCACATAAAATTTAAACTTGGATATTGCGTGTTACATATGAGTGGGTACAGTGATTGAGGAAAGATGTAGAGACATTAGGTTATTACGAAGCAGGAGAGGTGAAAAATAAGCAACGCCTTCGCCGGGAATCGAACCACGGACCTCACGGTTACGCGTCGAGCAAGCAGACCACTACACCACGAAGGCATGCGAAGAAGGCGGGAGAAATACATTATAAAGATATGTCATACCCTCGGCGCCTAGGGTACATACATGCGCCGAGAGTACTGACCACTACACCACAAAGGCATGCTAAGAAGGCGAGAGAAATACCTTATGTACTTCCCCTTTTTTAAAGGGCGGCTAGGAATTACGGGACCCAGTCGCCAAATCCTGGCGGTGGAGAATCATTATCCACTACCCTTTTAGCTCGGGCGCCACTCTAGAGACATTAGGTATTTTTTGAAAGCAGGAGAGATGAAAAAAGAGCAATGCAATCGACGGGACTCGAACCACGGACCTCTCGAATGCACGTCAAGCGTGCTAACCACTACAGCACGAAGGCATGCTAAGAAGGCGGGAGAAATACCTTATAAACTGAAATATTTTTCGAGATATATTAAGTTTGGATGTTGAATGCCCAGAATGATAAGTAGCATATGCTTCTATTACATATTTGAGAAAATCTTTGAATGGTTTCTGAGCTAGAGTTATTTAGGCAAAAGCAAATTCGGGGGATAGATTCTAAATAAATAGAAAATAAAATCCAGTTTATTTATAAATAATGTTCCATATAAAATATATTAATAATATTTGTGTTTGATATAAGTTTGACCTTCAGTTTGTTTCTGCTGATGTTTTCACTTTAGTTTTTGTTTTACTGATCTAGTTGTTACAGTTTATCTTTTTTCCATGTGCTGTTATAGTCAGATAAACAATGTAAAAATGCTATGTTAAAAAACTTAGATTGCTTTTGTTATCAGTATCATTTCTGACATATATGTCAGAATTGATACTGATAACAAAAGCAGAATGATGAAATTTATATCATATACAAAATCACAATTGACAGAAAAAAATAAATAGACAGAAAAAAAGAAAGCATATGTTTTTTTTCTTTCCATCCAGCAACTAAGCACTATAGCATTAATGAAAGCTAAAACTGTAATTATTCAATTAAGAAAACTGTTCTCACCGACTAAGAGATTACACTTAAAGTTGTTAATATTAAATTTGTGCGAAAATATAACTTGATTGAAAATTCAAATTATGCACTAATTTCTTATTTACTTCCTGTCGAAGACACTAAGCGTTAGAAAAGGTCTTTGAACTTGGCTAAAAGTTGTTGAAATCGTAAGTAATTTAGGGCTAATGAAAGAAGAATGCTTAAAGCATACTGCGGATAAAACTCACGATCCAACTTTTGACAAAATTTAGAATTTAAATTTAAATAAATTATCTCATTTTTCGACTCATTGTAAACCTAGGTCTTTTGCCACCTAAAGAAATTGATTACGTAGATGAAGACTTTTCTCAATAGTGACGTTCTTTGAAAAACAAGTAAAACAATTTAATAAACTGAAGTAGAAAGCAGAAATATAAGATTATTTCCAGTACAATAATCAGAAAAAAATGATGAATAAAAATATGATTTTTGGATACTTAGATTTTTACAAATCTTCCCAGGACTGTTTGACTTAAAAGTTTGAGGAATGCGCTTTAAATGCGGCATGTTCTTTGCATTCAACTCGGGGGAAATGCAACCCCTGCAATAAGCTTTCTTTTATAAAAAGCTGAGAGAAAAAAGGAGTGTTTGAAGTATTATAAAACGAGCTCAATCGTTAATATTGAAAGGTCTTATAATAAGGCAAATCAGGAAGTGAAGGAAAAGAAAATACTGCTGCCAGGGATAAGGTCAATTTTAAAGACTTCGTTCTCGATTCAGTTTTTGGATAGATAAATATTGGCAGAAACAGAGAGAGTGACAGCAACTGTGTAAATAAATTTTATAGTATATAGAGTGAAGTACAGTTAATATAATAATAAACAATATATATGTGTGTATACTATTAAGTATATGTAGTATATAGGGGGACTTCCCTACATATATGTATAATATTTTAGAAATGTTCATTGCGTAGATAAATGTTGAAGCATGCATCAAATATCCATAATGAAGAAAAATCTTGGAAGTCGTGTAGATGCAATAAGAAGCAATCGCGAAATATTTAAGCATTCATTTTGATCTTAATTGTCATTTGCGGCCACAAATAATTTGACACACTAACCCTGCCTGTATCTGAACATAACATTTTCGTTTTTGATACCTTAGCAGTAAGAATATAAGCGGCAATCTTCAGTCTAACAAGGCCTAGGTGCAGAAGCGAAGTGCGATGTTTTCAGGATAAAAACTGAATTCAGATTGGGTTAGTTTCGATTTCGATATCATTTTGATTGCTTAGTTAATAACTCTCTAAAACTATTCTTGGCTGAAGGCTTACGAAAGTCATTTTCAACAGAGCGCTTTGTAAAAGTCGTATGATATGTATTAATCTAGAAATGACGAAGTCCAGAAAATTTATTGCAAGCAATTACCATTTTCAGAACAGAAAGGGGAAATACTCAAATTAAAATTAAGAGCTAAGGGGTTATTGCAAATTTAAGAGGAGATTTTGACTTACAGATTTTTCGTCCTTATAGACACATGTAATCGGGATTGGATCCATTCTGTGCGTGTGTGTATAATACATATATTAGAAATTCGCATGAAAAGATAGAAGTTACGTTCTTTTCTCAATATGAAGGCCTCGATAAAGCAAATAAACAGAAGAATTTTATACATAAAGCACAATGGTAGAATTTTTAAAATTGTTTTTCTGGTATTAAAATATTTTACGATAGGAAGTCTGTTAGTAAGAATTGCGTTTCAAAGATTTCATTCTTGAGACCAATTTACCAGTTTTGGAGATTGTTAAACATTTCATATTCTATTTCAGATGTTTCATTAGAAATTTTTTAAGTGAAAAAATGTAACGTAATTATTTGGTATTCATTATAGCACCCCCTCTTATTCAACAAAGTATACCACAGTTCCGAAGCATACCACAGTTGTTTTATTAGCTCCACATTGTGTTCCGAAGTTCTAAAAATTGACATTGTTAGCTCCTTAATATGAAACTTCATTCCATCTCTCCACAATAACTTCTTCACCTCTCTCTCTATAATGTAGAGTAAATTTTGTTCAGTTGCACTTTGTGATAAAAATTAAATTTTTTAAAAATCATTTACTGATAAAGTTTACCGTTGTTTCACTTCATGGATAGTCAAAATTCATAGCGTAGAGAACTTTGAGTTTAAATGTCATAGTTTGAACTTTCTTTGGAATTCTTTCAATAGTTGTCTTATGCCTATCATATACTGTGGTACTCCAGGTTATCATGCTTGGGACTCGTTTAGCATGACACTGGTTAATATATCAGGCATTTGCTCCTTCTTTTCCGCATGCCTTCGTGGTCTAACTAGAAGCACACTCGGCGCGTATTCGAGAGGTACAGGTTCGAGTCTTGGCGAGGGCATTGCACATTTTCCCATCTCCCGTATCAAAAAAACATAATGACTCTACAGTGACACTCGAACTAAAAGGTAGGAGACAATAATTCGTCACCTCCAGGATTTGGCGATCGGGTTCCCTAATCCCCAATCGCCCTTTAAAAGGGGGGTATATAAGGTTTTTTCGCCCTCCTTCCAGCATACCTTCGTGGTCTAACGACAGCACACTCCTGCGTATACGAAAGGTCCAAATTCGAGTCCCGGCGAGGATATTACACATATTTTTGACATCTTCCACATAAAAAAACCAAATGGCTCTAAAGTCTGACTAATAATTTTCTGTATACTTCATTTTAAATGATCGAATTATTCTCGTACCCAGAAACTGAAGTTCATTTGCGCACTTTGACGGAAAAAGAAGTTATTATTTCAATCCACTGTCCGAAACGAGGATAATTCCCACTTTTATGTGATTATCAATGCTCATGTTTAAATTAAAGATAACTTATATAGGCTTAATCTTCCCAGAAAAATTATCTAAAAGATTCCAACTTAGAAATATTTTGAACTTTTTTATGGTTTGTTAAATCACTGTAAGATATTTATTCAGATATTTCACTTAGTATTTGGTTGGAAAACGGAAAAAAATCTCTTAAGTCCAAATTTATCAAATCGAGATTCCATTATACATATGTACTTTATGTGTATATGTATAATAGGTATAACATATACATATAAAGTATCTGCAATGCTAAAATGAATAATCAATGAAATAAGATACAAAAAATCTGTTAACTGTATAACACGCTAAAAAGCTGCTGTCGAACGGGAAAGAACTTCGCTGTATCGAATTATGGCTGATTCGAAAAAAATTCAAAAAGGTTTTTGGCATTTTGTGTTAGTGTGTACCGTACTTATTCCCGAATTCCTCCCCCTTTTTTTTGCTAACTTTAGCGTACAAATAGCGAGAGAGGGAAAATTATGAGAATAATTTAATTTCCGAAGGACATAGTAAGGACATAACAAATGAAAAGTAGTTATTGATAAACTACCATAATATTACTTATTTAAAAGAAACTTACATTCCTATAAGACTACATAGTAATATAAACATTGCCAATATGAAATAAGATAGCCTCATTTTTTTTATCTAAGATATCTCGAATCTTCCTTGTGTTTATTGCCTACTGCGGCTCCCTAGGTCGGAATAATTTAATGCTGTATGGGCATTAGATATTCCTGAAAAAAAAATATGTTTCTTTCCTTCAAGCCTTGCACTATTATTGCTTCATTAATCAGAATCCATCCACGCATAATCAATCACTACGAGCAGCCCAAATGGATAGTAGTTAATGACACTGACTACCGTACTGAAGAGCCCGGGTTCGAATGCCGGAGAAAGCATGGATATTTGTAAATGAATAGTGTCTTTGCGGTATGGTGGCACTCTAAATATATGGCGAGACGAAAATCCTGTCATGTGGGTTGGTGGTAGGGAAAAGGGGTGGGAGACCTCGGACCCACCCTCCGCGGTGCTCTCGCTTAAACTTGGGATGGAACTGCGCAAAATCGTACTGTCATCTAGATGGTGCCGAATGCTCTAGCCAACGACAGGCGTAATCTTGTACTCTTTGCCGCGATGAATTTGGTGCGCTTGTTCTGAGATCAGGCAAGAGAGATTAGTTACGAGAACAGCAACAATCACTACGAAGACGAATGCATTTTAAAATACAAAAGAGTTTATTTTCTGAGCGCCTTGAGGAAGGAGAAAATCGGGTGAATATTTTTGAAACTTTCAGAACCTTGAGCTAAAATTCTAACGGAATATACGCGAGTAAATACTTTATATATATATATATATGCAGCGTCAATGAATAATAGCTATATGAGATAAAGAAACGGCAGTCGAGGCGGTTTTAATTCCATTTTTATTTTCCAATTAATGTTCGTGGTCACAATCACTTGGCACTCTAGTCGTGCCTATTCAAGAACATTTACATTTTCGAAAGTATTGCGGTAGAAAGCGCCCACAACAAAATAACGACCAAGAAGCGCACAAAAAGAAGCTGAAGTGCCTAGTTAGCCAATATGGAAGCACACGAAGAGAAAAGTTTTGGTTTGCGTTAAAATTTCAATTATTACGTCATCAGCGCTGCGCAGGCCATGCAAAATGGAATTATATAGAAATGACGCAATCCAGAGAAGTTGTTACGATTTTTAAAACAGAGTGAGAGAATTAAAAGGAATTAGGGGGTTAGTTTAAATTATAATTTTGATTTACATATTTTTTATCTTATACCTCTATATGATTAAAAATATGTAAATCAAAATTATAACTTAAATTAGCAGCAGCCTTTAATTCTTCATTTTAATTTGGGTAGATTTTCTTTCTGTTCTAAAAATAGCAATTGCTTATAATAACTTTTCTGGAGTGTGTCTTTTATAGATTAATCAATATCATAACGCTGGGGACGTAAATGGAACTAAAACTTGATCAAGCAATAATAATTTTAGAACATTATTAATTATCCTATCAAATACATTGAAACAGAAATTAATCAATTCTGAATTAAAATTTCATCCTGAATACAATGCACTTCGCTCCTGCACCTTGGCCTAGCTAGCCTGCTGCTTGCTGCTGGTCTTCCTATTGCAACTATATCAAAAACATTAATGTTACGTTCTGGAACAGGCAGAACTAGTGTGTCAAGTATTTGTGGTCGCTAAACGTTTAACTAAAATAAAATGAATGTTTAAAAATCTGCGATGATTGCAAGCTTCTACTAATTTGTGCTTCAACGTCTATTATAATCCCAATCAACATTCCCAAATCATGATATATATGTACATGTAAAACTCAGTTCTATACTTCCTATAATATATGTATAAAATTCAACTTTTTTATATATATATGCAAAAGATTTGAGCTCAAAAGGGGTTAAGTGATATATATGATATATGAGTTATATATATGTATATAATATATATATATATATATATAACTGAAA
>KK112173.1:417007-491089 GCA_000611955.2 Stegodyphus mimosarum
AAAACGAATAATATATATATATATATAGAGAGAGAGAGAGAATAGTAAGAAATTTAGAACCGAAACCAAAAAGACATGAAAGAAATGCAATTTAAATCCATTAAAATCCCTAAATGTCCCAATAAAAACGCAAAAAGCCTCATCAGCTCAGTATTTTTAAACCAGACGAAGTCCCGAAAACAGCAAAAATACATAAAAATAAAAATACGTAATAAAATATGTTTTAAAAGCAGCTGTTCCTTAATATGGGATATGCCCTCCCCTCACTGCAATAGTTGCTTCGCACCGTCTCCGCATACTCAGAACCAGCTGGTGCAACATTTCTTGCGGTAGGAGTGCCCCTTCCTCAATCAGCATCTGTTTGAGTTGTTGGGTGTTCTCTGGAGGATGTAAGTGTGCTGCAATGCGTCTCCTCAAAGCATCCCACACATGTTCGATGTTCATTAAATCTAGGGAGTACGCTGGCCAATCCATTCAAGTGATATCTTCACTTTCCAGTAGCTCCTCAACAACAAGAATCCGATGTGGCCGTGCATTGTCATCCATAAAAATTAAGTCTGGGCCAATGGCACCTCGGAACAGACACACATGGGGAAGGAGTACCTCCTCACAATAGCGATGTCCGGTTACAGACCCGTGGAGCTCAGTTTGCCCGTTCAGCATAATGCCTCCCCAGACAAGAACTCCAGGACCACCGTTACGGTGTCTTTCCTTGATGTTACTGGGATAAAACCGGGTCCCGACCTCTCTCCAAATCAAAACGCGTTGAGAATCACTTCTGGTACTAAACCGACTCTCATCCGTAAAGAGGACACGATCCATTGATCAGTTGTCCAGTTCTTGTGCTCTCTGCACCACTGTAAACGGTGGCCAACTTTCAACGGGAGGCAGCGTTCAGGACGGCGGGCGAATAGGTCCCTTTTGTGAAGGCGTCTGGCCACAGTAAACCGCGACACTTGTCTCCACCTTGCTGTACAGAGTTGCTGAGCAATGGCGCTTGTTGACTGCTGTCGGCCTCTTTTCGCCTGCAGGACGATATATCGGTTATCCTCTGCAGATGTCGTCCTCGGGCGGCCACCACCAACCTTTCTAACAGTTGTACCTGTGGTTTGGAACGCTTTCCAAGCGCGCGAAACGACACTTATGTTGATTCCGAACTCTGCAGCTATACTGGTGACAGTATGCCCCTCCTCCAGCTTTCTGATCATTCTTCCATGTGTGAAGTCGTCCAGGTGATTTCTTCTAGCCATATTTCACGAACTGACGCACTGGCACTTGCAGCGAATATGTTGAATTGCGTCTCCGTCCTTCCTTTTATTCTACTGTTGAGCTGCGCGCGCCGACATCACGCGTTTTGTGTACGCTCACGTCGCCTCTGACGTTTCGTTCCTGATATTTGCATACGCATGACGTTTCTGCTGACTTACGTGTTCATTGCACTGATCTTCAGACCTCCTTTTCTGCAATTTCATGGCTATCTGCTAAATTTTTTCATTGTTGCTTAAGTTTTGCACACATGTATATATACATTAAATACACGGCATATTCAAATAAATCATGCAATTACCCCGTGATAAAGTCTTGCACAAATAAATCTTAAGTACATAGTTCTAAAAATAAAATTACCATAATAATATATAACTATAAAAATATAAATGTAACTGAATACACAATCTAGTAAAAACATGTCAGATTAGATTGAAATTAAGCGGTAAATTTAATCGTAGAATTTAAACTTACTAAATATTGGACTCGTAATAAATTTGCCAAGAATGTTGTAAAAAAGCGTTATTGTAGAAGATTTTTGAACTTTTCAAAATTCTTTGCAAATTATTAATAGTGAAAATTAACGGCTAAACTTCCTTGTACTAATGAAATAATAAAAGAAAATAAGAAAACTCACAAAAATTCTGCAGTCAAAATTTTAAAAAAAAATGTAAAAATCAAATCAGGCATATAAGATGATTATGAAGATCAGTGTAATAAGGGTGGTAGTTGTTTTTGTGGCAGGTCGAACATTCTTTTTATTGCTGACATCATATTTTTGATGCAAAAACAGCTGACATCCTATTTTTGATGCACACACAGCTATACTAGCGCCCATTCTTGATCACATCTGTGCCTATTTTTATATTATAAAAATTAATTTCGGTAGAGGAACGAAAAGCGGCGACATATTAGTAAAACAACAAACGAACGAAGATTGTGCAAATTAAAATATGAATGTTAGTAAAGTTATTGTTCTGCTCTAGTCGTCTTGGCTCATTTAGGCTATAGTTTGTAGATTTTGATATTATTTTTATTGGCTGAAAAGTTATGTAAGTACCTACGTCATTACTGGCTTATAAAAATCACGTGACAGGGCTTAAAGTGACTCAGTTTAAAGAGATTTAATAAAAGCATGTTACTATTTTTAGGATTAAAAAGGGGAAATAATCAAATTTAACAGGAGGCATAAGGGGGAAATTGTTAATCCTTAATAGATGTAAATTAAAAAATATAATAGGTGTAAACTGCTTTAAAACTGTTACATATATTTAAATTATTTTAAAATAATTAATCTTTTATAGATGAGTCAGGGAAAAAAAACAGATGCTTAGCTTTTATTTTGTCTCTTTCTGTCGCCTTTTTTCCTTCCACATCCTTCAGAAAATCTGCGTCCTCAGCCTAAACTATGTGATGCTAAATTTAAACTAAAAATTTAAATACGTATATCGGAATGTTTCGTTTTCGTATATGCTGCTGTTAAAAAGACGTTTCGTCTAATTAATATTAGCTCAAAACAAATGTCATTTAAATCAAATGTTTGCACATTTACTTATATGAAAATTAGTCTAAAACACACACGAAAGAAAAACAGCCATTTTGAGTTCTAAATTCATTTACCTTGCCGTAATAAAGAAGATGGAAATAAAAGTGCTCGGATGTTGCGAAAATAAAGGAAAGAAACATAAGTAAAAATTCACGTCTAAAATATAGTCAGTAAACACATATTACAAATTAAGCATGATTATTGCAAAAGAATGCTAAACTGACGATTTTAATTGTCAGGAAATACTTGCTATGAGAGAATGAATATCGTACCGAATTTCTTCGAACTATCTTTTCTCTCCGCCACCCCCGTTTTTTAAAGCTTTTGCTTAGCTCAATAAATATGTCCAGTGTCTCATTCACAAAGCCAGACACCAATGACGATATACTGGCGTGTTAAGAGGAAAACCATGTCCTAGCGCTTTAGGTGCTCTCAAGTAACCCGAATAAACAGAATCAATCCTTTCCTTCTGTCATTGGTTTCGAGGAAGTCAGCAGGTAAAAATAAAATAAGTACATTTCGGATTACAGGACAATTTGTTCACACTTGCATTCCTAATTTATGGCTATGTTAAAAGATGCAACTTTTATTTCTTACTTTTTTTTCGTTACCAGTTTTTTTTTCCTCTTTGTGCGTCTGTATGTGCGCCATTTAAAAAATTTCTAATACATGAAGTAATGGAATAAATCACGGAAATACTGCTAAATGAAAAAACAATTCCTTTTTCCTCCACAAAACTGTGCAATTATTTTCCTAGAAGAGATGTTTGATTTGGTTTTTGGTTTAGTTGATTATGACAAAACAAACAGAAGCACACAGATTTAAGGGAAGGGGTGCCATTTTGTATATATAAAATCTGTCATTTTATATGGGCGTGCAGGAAAATTTATAAATAATAAATCATTATGCTGTAGATGAAGTTACGAGCTTTTCTGTGCACGTAATGTTCCTAAGCGAATTTACCAACCTGGATAATGTTTTAGTCATCTCCTTTCAGCCTTCTTCGAAAAAGGTTCTATTAATTTAAGGTTCTGAAAAATCGAGTTAACAATACTTGTTAACTCGTTTTATAGGCTAGAAGCATTCAGTTAGATTAACGGAAATTGCTAGGCATAGAATTTCTCTTATTACTAGATTTAAAACTTACAAAAACAGCCGCCCAGGCAGCATAGTGGTTAGGGAAGCCGGCTAAGATACCAAAGGGCCTGGGATCGAATCCAGGAGAAGGCATGGCTGTAATGGTCCATCCCTTCATAGGAGGCAAAGGTGGCCCATTTATTAGGAGCCTTCATAATAAAGTGGCCACCACTTCTGACACTTAGTAGTGGCCAAGACGAAGTCGACTGAGGGCCCGCCATTGGGGAAAAAAATACTTACAAATTACATACTCCTACCCACAATGTTGAAACTGCTTCAAAATTCTCTACCTTACTTTGAGACATTTTTAATCAGAAATTATTATTTAAGGAAATAGCATTTTTAGCCCCTTTTAAACAAGTGTTATGCAACAAAAAAGGGGGCGATGGACAGTTCTATATTTTCTGTTCTATCGACAATATTTGAATTAAATTTTTCATGCCTTGGAAACCCTATTTAGAATACACTACTGGCCACCGTAAATGCAACACCATGAAGGAAGCATGCAAATAACATGAAATTTACAACATGCATTAGCGGAGGGGAGATATGCAAATGATTCGAATTTCAGTGCAGACGCACATCACGCGCGCCTGTGGACCCACTTCAAAGCGCTATTTAAGGCATGGAATTTTCGACGATTTCAAGTTCGGCAATTGTGTTTTTTTTCAAAAAAAAACACAATCAATTATGCCTTGTAGAAAACAGCTATCATCGTTTGATCAAGCATCCGAGTTCGACAGAGGAAGGATAGTGGCCTACCGAGAGTGTGGATTATCTTTCAGGGTAGCCGGTAGTCGTGTTGGACCAAACCAAACAACTGTAATGCGGATATGTGACTGCTGGATGCAGGAGGGTACGACGGACCGACGTGTTCGATCGCATCCACCTCGGTGCACCACTTCCCGTGATGACTGGAACATTGTGCGCATGGCAGTGACGGATCGCTCAGTCACATCACGAACCGTAGCACAGCACATTCAGTCTGTAACGCATCATCCAGTGTCTGCGCGTAACATTCGACGCCGTTTACAGCAAAGTGGTCTGTCCGCAAGACGTCCATTGCTTCGTCTACCCTTGACGCAGAACCACAGACGTCTCCGCCGCCAATGGTGCGATGAAAGAAGGATGTGGACGGCAGAATGGAATGAAATTGTCTTTACATACGAGTCACGCTTCTGTCTGCAACACCACGATGGTCGGATTCAAGTCTGGAGACACCGTGGAGAGAGGATGCTGAACAGCTGCGTTACGCACCGCCACACTGGTCTTGCACCAGGTATTATGGTATGGAGCGGTATTAGATATCACTCTCGCACTCCTCTAGTACGCATTGCCGGTACTTTAAACAGCCAGCGCTACATCTCCGAGGTGTTAGAGCCAGTTGTCCTTCCTTACCTTCAGGGCTTGCCCACAGCCATATTTCAACAGGATAATGCGCGACCACACGTGGCACGCATTGTCCAAGGGTTCTTCGTCAATCGCCAGATTGAATTGCTTCCCTGGCGGGCTCGCTCTCCGTATCTTTCGCCGATAGAAAACATGTGGTCCATGATTGCTGAACGATTGACCCAGATTACATCCCAAGCTGCCACACCAGATCCACTTTGGCAACGTGTGGAAGCTGCTTTGTCTGCTGTACCCCAAGAACACATCCAAAGTCTCTTTGAATCAATGCCGAGGCGTGTCGCAGCGATGATCTCCAACAATGGCGGCTACTCTGGCTACTGATTTTGGAAGGAAACACACTTCACAGAAGTCTATAAATTTAAACACTTGATACTTGGTCAACATGTTACCTACTAAATAAATTTTGTTGTGATATCTCTTGCCTTTCTTGGTGTTGCAATTTGGGTGGCCAGCAGTGTATATTGAGTCATCCGGAAAATTCTGCGTTTTTTCAAATCAAAGCGTATTTTCTATTAATTATAATGTTACTGCTGATAAGGAGTGATCTTGATTGAAGCGGATGCTTAAATATAGTCTTTTCTGATTTGTGATCAGAAAATTTAATGCTTAATTTTCGCAAAATGCTTAATTGTTGTATGCATTATTGTGTAATATTTTCTCCATATATTACTAAGAATGAAGAACCCAGAAGTTCATTTTCATCACGTTATGCTCTTTTATTTTAAAAAAAGGTAAAAATACTAGTCAGACTACTAGTAAAATTTGTGCTGCACATAGAGAAAGTGCTGTTTCTGATGACTCAGTCTGAAGGCAGTTTGAAAAGTTTAAACATGGACATTTCAGCTTTGAAGATCATATCCTTTCTAGATGATCATCCAGTGTAAACAAGGACCTATTGGAAGGATGTATTTCCGAAAATTCACGCTATGAAGTTTAGGAACTCTCAGATAATCCAAATTCCAAAAGAGTACAGTGGATGATCATTTGAAGAAGATTTGGTGTATAAGTTGCTACTATATATGAGTATTCTATACTTTAACAGAGCAGAATATGCTTCCTTGAATTTCGGGTTGTGATTCTTTGTCGAAGAGAATAAAGAAGCTATTTTTTTAAACGACTATTTATTACATTATTTTCATTGGTATAAGAAAAAGACCATGGCGTTCGCCAAAAGAACCTCTCCTTTCGTAACACTGAGAGAGGGGCTGCATCCCCAAAAAGTAATGCTGTTTGTATGATAGGACTATAAAGGAACTACAAACTAAAAGTTGTTGCCACCGAATTAGACAGTAAATTTTGAAAAATACTCTTTCCAAAAGGCAGTTTTAAAAGCAAAAATCTAAACAAAGTACCCAGAACTGACTAATTGTCTTTCATTATAACAACACCGATGCTCAGCCCCACATTTCGATGAATGTCAAGACAAAGACTTACTGAGCATAGCTGGGATGTTTTGTATCACTTCCCCACATTTACTAGACTTTGAGCTTTGGATTTTCATCTCTTCAAGTCACTTCAAATTTCTCTGAACGATCTGGAGTTCATTTCTTTGAAGAGTGCCAGACAACAAACATCTCGATAACTTCTTTACAAATAAAAACTTAACAGCTTTTTTAAAAAAGAAATTTTCCAGCTGCCAGAGAGATGACAAAAAGTCATAGAACAAAATCGTGCTTATGAAATTTAGTTATGTTTTTTTGTACTAGTTCATCTGTATTTATCATAAAAAAACTGCAGAACTTTCCGGATGACCCAATATTAAAACAAAATTTTCTTAACATACGGTTTTTGAAACAAAACCGGACTTTTCCTAAAATGACATGCAGATTTTTTTTCCATAGTTAGATTTCAAGTCTCAAGAAATGCCTAAACACCAAATTTTCTAAATATTGTGCCAAAAGTTTTGCAGTTATTTGCATTTGAAACTTAGTGCTAGTTTTCAAATTTGGGGCTAAATATAATTTCAGTTAGCGAAACCTTCTAATTTACATTAAAAATGATCTTTATTTAAATTAATTTTTAGATATTATTAGGTATTTTTTTAAGCAGGAGAGATGAAAAAAAATTCTTAGCAGACAAGATTGCCTGTCACATACTGTGGCACACCTGACTATCATGTTTGGGACTCGTTTAGCATGACACTGGTTAATACACTGGTGTGCAAAAATTAAGGACGAAGTCGAAAAATTAGCATATCAGCTGAACGAAGAGGCAGAGCGGACAGAAAGACCAGTCAGGAGATTAAGTAAGGTGATGTACGGTAGCACATGCGCAGATATGCAGGTAGACGTAATGGGGGAGTGTCTGAGTAGTATAAAGCATGTTGTCGGTGTAAGATCAGGTACTTCTGCCAAAGAGATTGCACGCCGTATAGCAGTTAAAACCACACCGAGTTGCTGCCTCAGCGAGAAATGGGTGTTAGACGACAATCTGTTAGACGACATCTGGATGCTTTTACCCGAGGTCGAATCATTGGGAAGTTGGAGGAAGGCCGCAGTGTGACAAGTGTGGCTGCAGAGTTCGGAATTGCTCACAGCATCGTTTCACGACTTTGGAGACAATTTCAAACTACAGGAACAGCTATCCGGGGGTTTAGTAGTGGTCGTCCACGAGGAACCACACCCGCAGATGACCGGTATATTGCCTTACAGGCCAGAAGAAACAGGCGGCAGACAGCGGGAGAAATCGCTAGACACACGACACAGGCGACTGGACGACCGATATCGCGTTTTACCGTGGCCAGAAAACTGCACGGTGGTGGTCTGTTTGCACGACGCCCTGTACGGTGTGTACCTCTAACGCCTGCCCATCGGAGAAGGCGTTCTCTGTGGTGCCGGGAACACCGGAATTGGAGAGACAATGAATGGGGACGAGTACTCTTTACAGATGAGAGCAGATTTAGTCTGAGTTGCGATTCTAGACACATACACATCTGGACAGAGCGGGGAACACGCAATAACCCCTTCAACATCATCAAAAGGGACTGTTTTGGAGGTCGAGGAGTTCTCGTTCGAACAGACATAATGCTTGGTAGCCGGACCGACCTTCATATCTCCCAAGGAGGTTCGTCACCTGGGACTGCTATTGTAACGAGGTTCTTCTTCCTTCCATGCGTCTTTTCACAAGGGCTATGGGTCCTCAGTTCCTCTTCATGGACGACAACGCTCCACCTCATCGCACAGTTACTGTCGAAGAGCTGTTGGAGAGTGAAGATATTGAACACATGGATTGGTCGGCAAGGTCTTTGGATCTAAATCCCGCCAAGCATGTACGGAACTTACTAGGGAAACCCGTGGCAGCACGTAACTTATCGCCTGTAACGATTCCGAAACTGCGATTGGTGCTACAAGAGGAAAGAGCAGCAGTGTCTCAACAGCTCATTAACAACCACATATCCAGCATACACAAATGATGTGAAACCTGCCTAACAGTCAGGGGAGATCATATCCCCTTTAAAGACCGGATGTTTCTTGCTGGACACCCATCACAGGGATGTTTCGGCCTTCAGTCGCATTGCGCTCCATGCTACTTTTTCAATAAAGCTTCTTTTTATCCCTCTGATTTCTCCTTTAGTAAATGTTGCTTACATTACTCATGCCCTTACGTATTGGGGATCGTACGGTATTAAATGTGTTGATTTGGAAAGCTTTTGTGCAAAGTTATATTGAAAAAACCGTCTCATCCTTAATTTTTGCACACCAGTGTATATCAGGTATTTGCTCCTTCTTTTCCGCATGCTTTCGTGATGTAACTGTAAACGTACTCGACATTTCAAGAGGTTCAGGGTTTGAGTCCTGGCGGGGGCAGTGCATATTTTTCACGTCCCCCTGCTTCAAAAAGCCTAAATGACTCTACAAATAGCGCTTGAACTAAAAGGTGGTGGATGATAATTCGTCACCACCAGGATTTAGCAACTGAGTCCCCTGATCCCCATTCGCTCTTTAAAGAAGAAGTATATGAGGTATTTTCTCCCTCCTTCCAGCATGCCTTCTTGGTGCAACTTGGAAGCACTCTCAAAGCGTATTCGAGAGGTTCAGGTTCGAGTCCCAGAGAGGGCACTGCGAATTTTTCGCATGACCTGCTTCAAATAGCCTAAGGATTGTACAGTGGGACCCGAACAAAAAGGTGGTGGACAAAAATTCGTCACCACAAGGAATAGGCGAATGGGTCCCCTCATCCCCAGTCGCCCTTCGGTTTGGGGGGGGGTAAAACCAGCTTGGATCTTCCTGAAATTTGGCCGAAAACAACATGTTTATACTACTTAAGGTGCATAATAATTATTGGACTTTAACTAAAGCTGATACCAAAATTTTATTTGGTACATTAGAAGCAATTGCACCGGCCAGAACGTATAGCACAGAGGTGGCCAAACTTCAAGATGACGGGAGCCGCAAGTTCAAATTTATATTGTTTCAAAATAATAAAGCAGATTTTGAATATTAAAAAACTTTTGAAGTAAATTTATGAGAATTTCTCAATTTATATGTGATTAGCATAGTTGCATATAAATATGAATAAATAAATTTCTTAGCTCCTGTTTTGTGTTCCGAAAATTTAATTCTAAGAAAATATAAATTTGTAACTCTTGTACTGTGTAACTGAGCGTTCGTCCATCAGGTAGAAAAAGCAAATATTTTCTTCTAATTTCCTTTATCCCCCTCTGTTTATAATTATTATTGTTTGATTTTAGTAAAAGTAAACTGAAAGCAGAAGCATATGCACTGGTTTACAACTACGTAAACAAATTTTATTTAAGCGAATTATAAATCATTATTTAAAAAAAAGGTCGAGTTCTTTTCTTTTTTTAACTCATACGCAAGTTTTTGGAAAGAATAAATTAAGTAATACAGGTTAACGCGCATTCCAGAGAAACTGGTTTTCGAAAGAAAAATTATGTAAAAATAAATTATTACTTTTTTTTTAGGTTTTTGCATAAAAATTAATTTTTTTTTCACACAGTTAACACGAGGATCAACATACTGAGATCAAATCTAACTTTAAGAAACTGAATTAATCCATTAGAGAAGAAACAGATTATAAATTGCACTTTTTTATCTGATGTTGATGCATTCGAGTCATCAGATCTCGGGAATCTTCAGAAAAATCTTAAATTCCAAATATCGGATTTTAGTATATTCATCATCCCTCGAATCTTCTGAATCGTAACCTAAGAAATCCTTACATATTTTAACCTCAAACTTTGGAATGACTAGTTTTACTGACGCCCAGTGTAAAAGAATCCATTAAAAAAGAACATGATTACAATTTCAACGGTATCTGAATCATCACTATCGCTCCCGACGGCCCACAATGCTACGCAATTTCAATGTGGTATTCAACGAAATTTGTCAGAATTTTTAAGTGATCAGTATACTGCGACTGATTAAAATTTCTCGAAACTATGTCTCGAGTTATTCCGATAACTCTAGACATAGATAACTTATTGCTAATAAATTTAGCAGTTCATGCCAATTGATAAAACGCTTCGTGAACCACATATTCAACCGTTTATCAGTCGAACTTTTAGCCATAGCTGTTGAATTTTGAGCTATTTTTCGAATACAAGGTAAGTCAAAACTAATCGTACAGAAAAAAATGCACCTGCGACTACTATTATAATGAATTTATTTCACAAAGACAGATATGTCATGATCGTAGAACTTTCCAGATTTCTATGGGCATGCACAGATTTTCGATGTGAAGGCCTTTTGTGACGCGGCAGATATCTACTCGACAGTTTTGTTTAGGAGTTCTTGCCAAACAGGTACACGGATCCACTTTATTCTGTTACCTATTGGACCCATAAAGGCAGTCAAATGACTTTCCACTATATCTTAAATTTCTAAGTAAAATAACTCAAAAGAAAATTTTAAATGAACATTTCTTTATTATATTGTGAACCTAATGTTTACACAACCTGTGTACAGAAAATAGTTCTGAAGTGAAGTTTGAAATGGAGTCTGTAGACATATGAGGATATTTTAGAAAATAAAAGATGACTTAAAAATAAACGTTTACGGGGCTAAATTCCAGCAAAATTTTACATTATTGCGTGAAATCTGTAGTGATTAGGCAGGGAATATAGTACAACTTTCCGTTGGTTACTAGATATCCGTGAAATAGTATCAGACATATGTGATGATCGAAAATTAG
Organism: Stegodyphus mimosarum; assembly: GCA_000611955.2. Taxonomy (NCBI): domain Eukaryota; kingdom Metazoa; phylum Arthropoda; class Arachnida; order Araneae; family Eresidae; genus Stegodyphus; species Stegodyphus mimosarum. Next base: position 428,520 of record KK112173.1, read on the forward strand.
GTAGACAAAAATTATCAACAGATTAAAGAAGAGTAGTGCTAGCATCAGATCCAGAGCAACCGGTGCATCTTTACTGAGCGGTAGTACTAACGGGTGAAAAAATTTAGAAATACCGGAGCAGCAAAAAGCTTAGCGGCGGCTCTAACCTAGAGCGCCATCTGTATCTAGCTAGAAAGAAATAAAGTCATCAAACAATGAATATCACAAGTTAAAACTATTTCACCAGCAACAGTATGCCGTATTTTTGACAGAAACTTTGGAGAAAGAGCGACGTTTATGCTCAGTTGATCCCTCATTGCTTGATGCAACGTTATTGCTATGAAGATTTGATGATGAAAGTGAAAGAATTCTATCTTGAATAATATCAATTGATAAAACGTGAATTAAAAATTTTGGCTAGAACTGAAATTGCTGTCAATCCAGTGATTTCTCGCTCGACCCTAAATATTTCAGCATACACAATCATTGGTGAAATAAATTAGGATCTCTACATAGGATTACCAAGGAATTATTATGAAAGATAGAGTTTCATATGGGAAAAGTGTTCGTTGCGACATATTACCTCACGTGGTTGAGAAAACTGTGAAGGAATTGCACAAAAATGACCTGAATTGCTTAGGAATAGGGAATTAATTATGAAGGACAGCTGCAAAAAATTAACAAAAGTCTCCTAAGCAAGTATGAGAGAAGGGTTCACCTCACCAAAAATGAAATCTTCGGATTTAAATTTCTTCCCCAAACTGAAGCATTGGACTGAAAGCGGAAGGTAATTTCTTCAGCAGTTATTCAAGCCATTCAAGGATTGAAAAAAAGTGGTAACCAACAGCGAATAGTAAATCTTTGAAGTGGATCATAACTGTTTTGAATAATGAGATCACACAGAAGGAATGTAGGCAGAAACAGCCTGAAATAAAATTAACTTGAGAGAAAAAAAATATTACGGAGCATTACATTTTAGATCAAATTCGCATTTGTATATTTTGTGCTATTCCAATGACCATTACCTGCTCAAAAAGTAATTGCCAGAAATGAAACAATTTGCAGTCTTATTTGTCCGAAGGTAAGCCTGGGTGGGCAGTTGGAAATCGATCAAATTATTACATACACAATATAAGAAATTAAATTAGTGATTAACAAAGAAACGTGCCAGGTTTCAAATGCCATTTATATTTAAAAAAATTAAACTACTATTTATTGAAAACAAGTCGCATGTCAGAGGGTAAAGGGCTCGCGCAGTTAATGTGACGGAGAGTCACATGCGTCTTGCGAGTTTGGCCATGCCTGGTAGAGTGGTTAGTGACACTGACTGCCGTACTGAAAGGCCCGGATTCGAATATCGGAGAGGACATGCACGTTTGCAAATATATAGTGTTTGTACGTCATGAGGGCACTCGGCATATGCAGCGAGCTGAAAGTTTTCTCGATTCGTTTGGTGGCAAAGGGACCCTCGGACCCGCCCCCCACGATGCTGTCTTTCAAACTTAGGGAGGAGCTAAGCAAAATCACATTGTCACCTATGTAGTGGCCAAGGTTCATGGCAATGACAGATACATTCTTGCGCTCCTTGCCACGATAAAATTCGTGGGCCTGTTGCGATTAGGTCAGACAAGTGAGATTAGCCATAACAACAACAACAGAAGCGTCACTGAGAGCGAAATTTTTTTCATAATTATTTCGCTTCAGATTTCCTTAATATTCATACATGTTTATCTTGAATTTCTCTAGTTTTCACCTGTTTTCTTTTTTCCCTCTGGGGTTTTATCTAAAATGATTTTTTCGGATGAATTCGGTTTCATTTCTTCTAGCGATTTTCTTTTAGGTGGATTTCACCTGTTAATTTTTAAGTTCTTTCACTTTTCCCGTCCTCGCCCATTTACGGGTTTCCTGGAGCAGATTATTCTCAGACTTCTTACTTCTCTTCGAATAAATAATCCATAAAATTGGTTGATTCTGTGGAAACTTCGAGACCTTCCATACTTTAAACAGTTTCGCGTATGTTTCACTACTTCCTTCCCGAGCCATTCCTTTATTTTTGAAAGCGAATACCTGACATTTAAATTAGTATTTCAAAAAAATTATCTCAGCTTTGTTACTAACATTTCAATTTTGTTTTGCATTATGAATTTATCAGTTAATTCAGTCATTGCTGGGAAGGAAAGCTAAAAAATACTTTTTCACAATTATAAAATGCAAAATGCATCAATAAATGATCTTTTAGTTTCAAAAATTGCAGTTATGCTAATGTGTTCGTCAAGGCTTCATTTATTCATAAAGCATTTTAAAATAATTTATAGCATGTTCTTCTTCCCTTTATAGCATCTCAGTGAAAGGCATCTTAACCTTTGAAACTTGATCAGTTCTGTTCTAAAACATGTCATAAATATGTCGAGGTTTTCTATAATCAGCTTAAACGCAAATAATTTGCTTGATTTGTTTTGTTCTATTTGTTGCAGTCGTTAAGTTTTCCTAATTTTCGAGCTTAATTAATGCTGAAACATTAAACTTTATACGATGTAAAGAGCAAACATTTTTAATATAGGAACACTTATTATTATGATTATTATTATTTACGTATTCCGCCCTTGGGTATTATACGGAAGGTAGAAATGCCTTCGTGGAGAACTTTCTAAGGGAAACTGACTCATATTCAAACACGTTACACATGGGGAAAATCACGAAAACGCCCATGCAGCCATTCGAACTTCGGACCGAACTACCAGTATTCAGCGACTTTACTGCTCGTCCACTGGTGGGCCTATATAGAAACACTTGCAAGCTAAACACACTTTAAGAAACGTTCTTGAAGTACATTTAGTTTTGATACTTTTGAAATCAGAAATAAAAATTTTGATCAGTGGATGATGAAACGAAACTACTAATGTATTATTAGAGATCGCACTAATGGAAACACTCTTGAAATAGAATTATTCTTTTGTTTCAGTGCAGAGTGAAATGAAATACATGGCCATGGAACTATTGGAATAACAGACATATTTAAAAAAATTTTTTTCTATCTTGCATTGCTTACCGAGTAGATTCAAGCCACTGAAACAGTGCATTTAAGAAACTTATCTCGTAATAACCAGAGCATAGTTTCTCTGAGCATAGTAGTTTCTGATAAAATATTATATACCTGAAACATTAACTGAAGCAGTTCTAAAACATACCTGACAACGAAAAGTCATTTCTCAGCTGTTCTTCCAGGAAAACGTTGAAGAAGTACATTGCAAGTTCTAAAGACACTAAAGGTGTCTAATGAAACGGCCGTAACTCAGAAAGGAGGTACACAGAAGGTAGTTTATTACAGTGGTTGCTTCATACTTTGGTCTTTAGAATACGAAGCCTCTCTTCCTTATGGACGGTTGTGATCTGAGTGGTTAAGATTTGAGTTTAAGTTCTTGAGCCACGTGCAGGATGTAGGCTTGTACCTTTTCTTCTTCCCCCTTTCCCCCCTGAATTTTTTACTCTTTTATATAAATATGAAGTAGGTAGAGTTCTGGATAAAACATAATGCATTTTAATGTCCTCTGACTCTCGCAACAAATTATTGGGCTTATTAGGAAGTTGATGAAACTTTACTTTACTTTTTGTCGCCAATTGCATACGTAGTTTTATGAAATTATTGACATAAAAGGTAAGATCTCGTGTGGATTTATTACACTAATATTGAAAGCTGTTCTTTTTAACAGATTGTGTAATTTTTTTAGAGTAGCTGTTTTAGGGGAAAAAAGAAAAAAAAAGTTCTACCTGTATTTAATAGTTTCGAAGTCAGAAAACTTAATAAAATAGAAAATATTTGCAGCAATTTTGAAAGTGATAAATGTTTTTAACCGTCATAAATCAGACAATGGTTACAAAATTTTTGTGGTGGATATTTTAATCTTGCTTGTGAAATAAGATTAAAGAAAAATTTTCCCCGTTTAAACTGAAAATAATCTACTTCAAATTTTAAGTACACGTTCTCTTTTTTTTTTCTCACGTATCCTCTTTAATCGAAAATAGTTGTTAATTACAAACTAAACAAAACTTTTATTAGTCAATCCGCTACTAAAATGATCTCTGAATGACAACAAAAGTTAAATAATTTTTTTGAAGAACTGTAGAGTATCTTTAGGAGGATGAATTTTGAACTAAATTACATTAATACGGGAAATCAGAGGTGTTTATAGCCATTGCGTAAGGCAGTTTAAGGATTGTTTAAGTTCTTTTTTTGTGTTTATAATAACACAAGAAGAGATAAAAATCTGAAGTAATAATAAATTTAATTGCTTGTTTATTCTGAAAACGAGAGATAAAAACCACATACGTCTATAAATTAAGTTTCCTTACTTTGAAGCATTTTATGCACAGTTATTTTAGACATCTGTTTCAAATAAAAGGTAACAAATTTCATATTTATGGTAATATTTTCATGACAGGAATTCTTTTTACCATGATCTATAAATTTCAAATTTATTTTACGAAGTGAGTAATTATAAAATTAGAAATATTTTTATATGATAAAACTTAAAAAAAAATTATTCGACACTATGGCTCCTGCATACACACTTGCTTTACTCTTTTAAAGTCAATGACAGTATATTAATCCCAGATACAATTCTACATGTGCTTTTTCTTGTAGTTAAGAATTTCTGAAGAACTTTAATACTTAGCATAAATTTTCTCACGCAAAGGTAAAATTAGCCATGCAAATTTCTGCACTAACGCGCAGTCACCTTTGCTAAACATCTTACTACCATTTTGCTACGCGCATTATCTTCAGAGTGTTACGCTGCAACGTATGCATAGTCAGTATAGACTTCAGTATGAATATTATGAGCTAGCAGAGAGTGGACTGGAATGAGTATGCTCTTACAAAAAAAATTGAACAGTTATTAGAGTAATAATTTTTCCGTGCAATGCATGTACAGTCATTGGATTTTGTTATTACCGTTACGAGTGACTTAAGGAGTACAGTTCTGGTAGAATATGTTCTTAAGAAAGAGTATCGTTATGTTATTCAAGATATGATGTAGTTAATGAGATCAGTAATTTATATTTATGATACTGAATTAAAAATTCCCAAGGTAAGTATGCATGCTTTTTTTCACTTTAAAGGCAGATCAGAAGCAGATTCAGTGATTAGCTCTCATTTCCAATACAGCCGATTTATCGCATTACATCTTCAGATCTGTATAGTAGGAAGATATGTGCAAAATGTTACGTATTAGAATCCCTTAACTATGATTAATTTATTAGCGCATGCGAATATTTTCAGGCAAGTCTTATAGCGTACTTACTTTGTTTCTTAAAATCAGAAAACTATTTTACAAAATAATGAAAATTCTCACAATGAGGTAATCAAGGTGGAAATGTTTCCATTTTCCTTCATTTTATAAAGAAATAATTTTAAAGCTTGAAATAAGAAAGCGAACTTTTTTTAAACTTCCTTTTAATACTTTATAAATTCGAAAGCATTGAAAATTAGCATTTATCGAACTATACAGAAGAACTTCTGTTTACTGTCTTTAACCTACGCAGATAAGTTTCATGCAGTGTATTTGAATGACGGCAGAAGATCCCGTATTACAGTAAAAATGGGTTAAGTTAGATTTTAAGAATTCTCCATAAATGTGCTGTTCATAAACCTTGGCTTCCTTTACGCACAAATAGTGATAAAAGGGAATTTTAAGCACAACAGAGTAAGTATATTGAGTATGTCAAGTTAGAAAAGGAAATTTTAACTAATGCAGAGTATAAGGGTGTCAAAAAAGTCGTAATGTTAATAAAATTACTAGTAACATTTGCCCTTTATAGTTTTCGCTGCCAGGAAGGTGTTTCCATAACCTCAAACATAAGACAATCAAATCTTTCAAATTATAGCTCAACAAACGGGAAAATATACGAGCAATAAATTACTTCTTAACAATTAAAATCTTTATTTCGTTTTTAAATAATATATCTAATTTGTATAATTTAAAATTATTATTCATTTATAACATATTCTTTTAATAACCACTAATATTCGCGTGGTCATTATAACTAATATAGAATGTTTCTGATGCCATATACTAGATATCTCAGCGAAAAGAATTTGGAATTCTACACATCTTTCTGTGCAAATACTTAGGAAATCTATACGACGAGGCGTTTTTATGAGTCTTAGGAGACTGTCTCTTTTTTTTAAAGAACAAGATGTCTGCGTAGCTTTCGGCCAGAAACAGGAGGGAGAAAAGGAATTACGGAGTCGTAGAATGTTGCAAAATTAGAACTAAATAATTTATTGCAAAGTATAAAACAGAAAGGAATTACAAAATGTTGTCTTTACACTCTAACTCTCCCCGTCAGATAATTAAATATTTAAGTAATTCAGCGTAATGCAGTTAACATTTATGCATGCAAGATTTAAAATATTCATCTTGATCAACAATGCGTGCTACTACACATGCAAAAAGAGACCTTTGCATGTTTTTCAATGTCTCTAGGATAATGCTCTTAGACGCAGTTGTTAAGTTCTGTTTTGAAAGCTGGCGTATTTAATAGTAGCATATTCGAAGATCTGTGACTTCAGATGATTCTATGTGGAAAGAGGTATGCAAAACATGATGACATAGTTACACTGAGCCTCTGTTTTTTTAACCATAATTGGTGGAAAACATTTCCCAACCGCTGTTACTTGCTCAGTCCCATGCTTGTGCTTCGCCAAGCTGGAATTGCTTATTTTTGAAGCTGTTACGAAGAAATACAGTTTAAAATATGAGCTTCATTCCTATTAAGGATATTTAAATGCCATTCGCTATGAAGAAAGCGAAAAGACAAGTGGACAGAAAAAGTGTTTAGCGTGAGTACTTTGCAAATAAAAAAATACCAAACAATGGTAGAACTACTGGATCTATTGTACTCGTCTTTTGTCTGAGCCAGTAACGTAAGTTCCATCTCCGCATCTCCGGGACACAAAGTCTGTTGAAAATAGCTCGATTAAAAGAGTGTGGCATTCATTTCAAATATTATTGAGTCCTGTGAAAACTCTTACTTTGCTAATTTCCCATGAGCTGTTGGTAGGAACTTAGTGATTTATGTCAGATTACTTTTGTCTTCATTGACTTATGTCAGATTACTTTTGTCTTCGTACTCTGGTGTGTTAGACCATGAAAGGCATTGTTACAAAATCTGTGATCTACATTTATTTTAGACCCATATCTAGGATGCTTTGCATCAGAAATGGCCTTCTCGTATAATCATTCACTTGCTCGAGCATCACAGTTAAATCTTATTATGCTCTAGGATATTTCATTAGAAAATTTATTCTTTGTATTGAAATAGAAATAAGTCAAAGTCAAAACTTTGAAGCTAAAGAGAAAACCAATTAGCCTACGAATAAAGTATTACAGACTAGAATGTTCTTCCAGTCTCTGACTATTTCTAGCAATCATTTGATTTCATTTATGATGATTCGCGTTTGATACAAACGGTTTATTGGATAATTATCTGTCTGCCAAAACTTCCAGATTAATAATATTGTCTGTTTTGAGTTGCTTATCTGGAGAATTTTTTTAAGCTTTTTCTTTGGGACAAAATGCTTAGCACTAATTTTTTAATTCTCTGAATTTATGGCTGATTTTCACCCATTCATAATGGAATGAGAAACCTGAAAAAGAGGGTAATTGCTCTAAAGTTGTTTTCCCAAACAGTATCATACGGATTGAAAAAAAAATTACCCATGACTTTTTTTGACACCTTGCATTAAAGTGAAAATCATGGTATGGTATATTTTAAGAATTTCTTATGGAAATAAGGCTAACAAACATTGCTTCTTGCAAATAAATGATGCTAAAAAATGGCATTTTAACAGCAGTTAAGTAAGTATAACGATAGTTATTCAATTTTTTCTTTTGCAGGATTCTCAGAGGTGACCATCATTAAACTGTCGCTTTCGCAGTCAGCAATATAGCTCGAGTTTTGCTAATTCGGTTCTGACGCAATGCTATTTAATCAACCAAGACAAACAGAAATAGTAAATCGAGAAGATACATTCTTATTATTTTCCTAAAATTCCTTAGCGGCTGAAGATTTCAGGAAGTATTCTCATCAAAGAAAAATTAACACTGAATGTGTGAAGGATATTTTGAGGAACATATGACAACTTGCAAGCACTTAAAGGCTCAGTTAACTTCAGCTTTGTTTTCAAATAAATGAAAATTATTGTCTGATGTTCACCAACCGGATTGAAAAGTCTGCGCACCAAATAAGGTAATAACATAGTTTAAAATTTAACCTCTTTTTTGCATTAAGAACTTGCGTGTGAAGTGTATATGAATTTAAATGCATTTTTGGTGCAGCATCTAAAATTGCTTTCAAACCGAAAATCATTGTACACTTTGCACAGAAAAGGGGGGCGGACAATTCTATATCGCCCATTCTACTGGGCCTACTACTTTTTTGTCTCCAAAGCGCGACAGGCTATATATTCGGTTTATGTATATCATTGTTCTAATATAGGTATTCTGACGCAAAGTCGGACTTTTTCTGAAATAATGTACTTATTTTTTTCCGTATTTCAATTTTACGACTCAAATTATACCCAAATATTAAGTTTTTTAAAAATCGAATGAGTAGTTTTTAAAAAATTAGCTCTCAAAATTTTAGCCCCACAATATTATTTTAATTTGGTGTATATTTATTAATATCTCTTTTTTTATTAAACTTAATTGATTTCCTCTTTCACAGTTCGAAATTTAGGTTCATTCCAAATAAAATTTTTGTGACGTATTTGTGGCGTTTTTGTCACGTATTTTGTGACTTATTTCTAAAATTTGTATTTTTTAGTAATTCTTATAAATTTTTCGAAAATATTTTTGAACTATAAGCTATATAAAATTTTTATCATCAGATTAAAGTAGATGCATATGTAGGCATACCTGCAAAAAATTAGAGTATTTTACTTAAAATTTCCAAAGATATACTGGAACTTATAAACTGGCACATTCTGAAATTTGGCATATTTATTATAAGCGATAATAACGCCAAATATGCTTTACGCACTTTTTAAAAAAGTATTTGAAACAATGGACGATGCATCTTTTATTCCGCTCGCGTATAGTGAAAAAAACGGGAAGGAAAATAGGTTTCTATAAATTAAGAATTTCTCCAAGTGAATTATTCTTGACGCAAACTGGAAAAAAGCGCACCAAGATAAAATTTTAAATTTCTTGGTAAGTTTCCCGTAAAATTTTACAAAATTTAATATTGGGACATAATTTGAGGCATAGAATCGAAATGTGAAAAAAAAAAAGGTATGTCGTTTCAGAAAAATCGGATTTTGTGTCAAAATCCTATGTTAGAACAGCCTGTATATAAATATAATGAATATCCTAAGTCGCACTTTCTGTACATGAAAAACACAAGTTAAATTTCATCAACTGGTCAGAAGAACGGGAGATATAGAATTTTTTTTGTGTGTCTGTGCAAGGTGTACATCGTAAAAAAATAATCCTTTTATTTTGAAATTGATAACAGTCAGTAGGTTCAATATCAATTTTTAAATATTTATTAATTTGATTAAACCACTAATTTGTTGACATAATGTTCCATCTTACTTTTATGATACACAGTTAAGTAATTTGGCAGTACACGATTTGCTTTACTGAAGCAGTGATTATTTGGGCTGTACTTGACGAATACATTACTTTTCCCACTTGACATTTAATGGCTTTTCAAAATTTTTTGAAAAGTAATTTGATTACATAAATAACATATAAGCTTTTTACTTTAAAATGATGTCAGTGTAAAGTGTAAAGTATATTTCCTTTAGAGCAGTCATCTAAAACTATTTCATTGAAAGACTTCATCATTAATTTTCAGTCACTTTTTTTATTTTTTTTATTTTAGACGAATGAATGATATGCAAATTAGCTTACTTTTGTTTATGAATCAACGGTTCGTTTCATATTACTAAAGCGAAGAAATTCAAGAGAAAAATATATCAGAAGAAAAAGGATAAAATCATTTCGGCAAAGAAATAGCTACTTATTACATCATTTTCACTAAAAAAAAACACAAACAGAAGTTTCTCAGAAATCATTCTGTAAAATTCAACAAAATTTAATTCTAACAACTTGACTCCCTTCCTCCCCTCTCAAACTTCAGCAAAGTTTTTTTTCATGCAATCCCCAAAATTAAAAGTCATTGATATTAGAATTAAAGATTTACTGTTTGATAAATTTACTGATTCTTGAGTAATTTATTGAGACTTGTAAAATACGCAGTCCTTTATAATATCTATCTAATGCAATTCAAATTAAATGCAAAAAGATTCTATTTATAGTCTAAATTATATAATAGATTTTAAACAACTTTCTTGATGAAATGTGTTTTAGCTCTCTATTCTCTTTCCTCCAGTTTTTTCTGTAAACGGAAACTGATATGTGTTATATTGGATGTAACAAGACTGATCTGTAAATCTGACTAGAAGGGAAACCCTCTTGCTGCTTTAAAATGAGTAGAGCTTCTTTCATTGAAACATCAATCTCTTCATTTACATTCTTTTTTAAGATAATTCACATTTTTTTTCTTTTGCATAGTATTTTTCTGTCACTTGCATTTTAGCTGACCAGCGGCCAAATAGTATAATTCCTGAAAGCTGATAATTTGCAAGAATGAGCTGTCCGAATGAGAGTTTTTGTGGTTTTCCCTACTTGTAACATTGTTGGGAGCCGTTTCCCTTAGGAAGTACTTTGCGAAGGCATCCTGCCCCTCAGGCAGATAGTGCTCGAGTACTTTACCGTATCTCAAATGATTCACTCCGAATCCAACCCCCCCCCTTACACTTTGGTAGAGGAAAAAGGAAAATGCATATACTTCAAAAATTTATTAAAAAACTTTTTACGAACTGCAGAATTTTCTATTTGTTTACTTAGAATATAAAATATAGGAGAAATTTTTTTTGAATAGTGGCGTAAAATAATGAAAGGCGAACATAACATGCTATTATTCCGCATTAAAGGGAAAATAAGTATTAACAATCATTAGCGATGACAATTATACCTTCAACCTATTAAAAATTAAAAACCTCATACATACCTGTTCGAAAAGCTCTTTAAGTAATTTTTTGAATTCTTTCGAAAAAAACAATCCGGCTATTCTCTTTTCTGTTTTAAGAGATCAATCTTTCATTTAAAAAAACAATTGATTAAATGCTTAACAAAAGGGCTTTGCAGAATGGCAGCACATGCTGCATTTCAGATGCCGTAGAAAAGTTAACTCGAATAAGAATATTTATCAAAACACGTTTCGATTTACATATTGCAAATAAAAGGGTCTAAGATCGTGACCTGTTCCTGAACTCGATGAATTATCTTCAGTCTATCTCTTTACTTTCTTTTCGCTACTTGTACCATTTACCACTCTCAATTTCTTTCAATTTCTTTCATCGTTGCGCTAGAAAAGAAAAAAATGTTTCGGAGAATATCAGGCACAGGTTCAAAGATCATATTTGGAGCTGACATGTTTTCTAGTAGCGTGAAAAAAGTCACGAGTGATTTTTCTACGCAGCTCAAATGGCTGAGTAGGAAAAGGTGTAATTAACATGTAGCTTATTTCTTTCTCGTGAAATTTGACAGTTACATGATTTGGTCCCTAGTCTTTTGATCTGACATCACACGAAGAATTTAAAATAACTTCCGTATAAAATTTAAACGAAATGCTGCCTTTAATGTTATAGGACTTTGAATATTTGACTTTTGAATAAGAATTTCGTCCATGATTTTGAGAAATTTACCTGCAAATCTGCGCAGTTTTCCTAGAAATGGAACAACCTTGAACGAACAGGTAAAAATGTCCATAGGCTGTTCTATCCGGACCCCTTAGCTATATTGGTAGAAAAAGCAATAAAAAGAGAGCTTTTATTATAAGCATCGTCACTAGCCTGCCACAAAGCTTAGGGGAAAAGAGGCCTTTACGAGCGTCATACTCGTTAACAGTGAAGTTGACAGCAAATAACTACAAAAGAACCTGATTCTATCAAGGCAATTTTAGGGCAATAAACCAGCTTGCATCCTCCAGAGAATAGCTGAAAGAACCCCAAGGAAATCTGGTCGCAAGTCGGAAAAGTGATTTTCGTAATGTAAAGTTTCTTTAAAGAAGAAATACATTCTCTGTAATCTTTTTTAATTTACTCTCTTATGTTTTCCAAAACCAAATTTAACTGCATATTTTTATAACAAAGGGGAATTCTAGATGCCTATTCAACAATATTCATATGTATATTATAACCTATTAAGGAATTTTAGGCACCTGTACTTTAAGTGGTAAAAAGGAATGCTTAGCGCCAACGTCAGATAAAATGTTCATTATATTTCCAAAAAAAAAAACAGCATAGTTTATTCGTTCAAGAAACCACAATTTGTATACTGTTATTAGTAAAATAATTTGTTCCAAAGCAACTGAGCTACTTGTCTCTCAAAGTACTGTGAAAAATTTTCACGTGAAATGACGTCAAAGCTTGAATAAAAGAAAACAGTCCTTAAAGTTCAAGTTGATGTGCATCCCTTGAATCTGTGAATTATACGCAGTTTTGGCAACGCAATGAGAACGAATCTATGGTTTGTTACACAATTAATTTTTAGATTTCAGGAAAATTTGGAAGGATTTATGATTGGCTATTCATTCTCACACACATTTTCTTTTCCCTTGCAGGAATGAAAGTGTGAAGGGCTATTTTGAAAACTAGTACCCAGTTTCAAGAGTATATGTAGTACATGCAATGAATGGAAATGTGATTCTGTGTTCCAGTTTTTTTACCTTCCATGCATTGATGTAACCATAATGCAATGAACAACTAACAACAGTCTGCAGTTTCTATTATTATGATTTCAATGCAATCACATTTCGAAGTATCAAGGCATTTTCTCCCTGTTTCAAACATGCCTTCGTGGTGTAACGGTTAGCACACTCGGCGCGTATTCGAGAGGTCCAGGTTCGAGTCCCGGCGAGGGCATTGCGCATTTTCACATCTCCTGCTTCAAATTAACTTAATGTCTCTACAGTACTGCAGCTAAGTTTTGACACATATAAAGGCTGAATCATGAGTTCCGATTTCTTTCACCAGAATTAAATCCATCCTATTCTGAACTTACCTGCTAAAACTAAAAATGCCAGACTCCTATGGAAGGCTTCCAGAAATGGTGAAGGTATATAAATCAATAATACAGCAATAAATAAATTATTATTAATGTTAAATAAAACTTTAAAAAATAAAGGAAATATATTTATAAATTAATATAAATTTATAATAACTTGAGCAAAAATAAATTAACTTACACTAAATTAAAAAGTAATAATTAAATTAAAAATCTAATAAAAATAAATGAAATAAAAAACTCAAATGGCGGGGCGGGATAACAAAGCATAACTCAGTGAGGACAAAAGAAAGATTTTTAACAGTATTCTTCGCGAAAGGAAGAAACTGCTTCCTTATTCCCATTAAAACTTCCTCAGTATATAGATATTTTTTTCATTGATATTTCTTTTTTCAATCCACAAACATTCCTCTGCGTAAGTTTTTTCATAGATATTTATTTTTCTAATCGCTAGAAATTCCTCTTCGTAAAGAGATAGCGTTTCAAAATGAGGACTTTTTTTACTTGGGTGCTTAAATTTTCTTTGTTCTTCCCAAGGAAAGTGAAGTTCACATATACATTCAGTCTCAATATCACTTTGTCTAATATCATTTTCACCAATATCAGGTTTATTAAGTACTAAAGGAGGACATTAAGGACTGAATTTCGTGTTTCTATTGTGATTCAACAGCACAAATTACCGAAATTCATCTTACGTGCAGCCCCGTCTGTAATTATGACATCGCTTAAAAACTGAGAAATACCGGAGCTGAGCTGCGGTAGACTCCGTCTGAATTTAAACTATGAAAATAATAACAACTCTATGATATAACTTGGCAAAGAAGTAATATAAACACGATTTTATGTCTGCATGAAGGTATTTAGATACATCTTTAATCATAAGAAGCGGAAGTTGCAGTAATTACTTATTACGCGGCAATTTTATAATTTAAAGCTGCAAGAACTCAATATGCTTAAGTGTTTGTAATGCTTTACATGCTTTTCAACCACGTGCTTTACACTCGAAATCAATACGAGTGCCGCCATTTGATATGGTGTGATATTTCATTTGCATCACACCGCAGGTGTATACTTTTCTCCGATTTCTTTTTTACTTTCTGAAATCTAGTATATTTCTTAATGCATTTTAAGATCGTTTATTATTAATGTTAAAGAAACAGATAAATTTGTTTATAAAATTGGCCATCGATGCAGACAACAAAAATGAATAAATAAACAAAAATTAACAAAACTTTCAGAAAATTTTGTACTTTGAAATCCGAAATTTGCTTTGAACTTATCCTTTGTTTCATTCAGTTTGTGAAGAGATTATTAACAAACTATCTTTATGGTAAGCTTACGGGAAAAATTTTTTAAAGGAAGTATGGTACTTATCGTAATCTGAAATTAGCTTTTCTTCTAAATAAGACTTATTATTTTCGAACAGAAATTGCATTTAAATTTAATTCATTGCTGAATGTACTTTATTGATGTGCTCTGTATGGCATTTCCAATTTAAACAAAACCAGCATGAGCTCATGTATAAAATATTTAAGGTAAGAACTGAAACTGGCTTAACCGATAAGCATCTATGAATTTCTGTCTATGAGTTCCGATAAGCATCTATCAGTGCCTCAGATATCAAATTAAATGTAACAGCAACGCGTAATGGCTACATGCCGACTTCAAAGGTAAACAAAGATGTGCTCATTTGTCACATCGCTGCCATCAATGTCAAAGTATACAGATGTCCTTGGAAATTCTGTTCTAATGATAGCCTGAAAGCCTTTGTGATGTTAAATTTGGTAGAGATAAATAAAAAGACCAGGGGGGGGGAATTGAAACTTATTTTTTCAGAATATATTTTTACACGATGTCCACAAACTGAGAAGTCTCGTAAATCTCAGTAAATCTGAGTATCTTAGTAAATATAAATTTCTTAATTTTCCTTCAAGAAATATCGAACTATATATGCTTGTCCTAAACAAATAATACTTTTAATTTCCGGCTCACGTTAAAGACCATGACCAAATGAAAATTATGCCTTTGATCTTGTATTTAGCACATGCACATATGTGTAATCTAACCGGAACCGCAGAAACATTAAGTTACTAATGTATTCCTTACGAAAATATCTTAACGTATTTAGACAACACAAAAGAAAAATAAGAATATGCTTCTTTTTTTATAGGATTTCTGTACTTTCATCTGAGTTTAAAGACTTAATTTACTGATTAACTCTAACATTTCCAACAATACTCTTTCTTTCAGAAAGAAACATTCATGTAACTCTCGTTTTAATTTTTTTGTTTGTTTTTGGCTTTGTGTGTGTGTGAGGGGGGTGTCTGTGTGTGTGCATGAGTTATGTTAAACGTACAGTATAAGCTCTGGGCTTAAAATACTATTTCATTTCTGAAAAAAAATTCAATTTGTTATGTATTATGATTTCACTAATTACGAAGAGACCAATTTTAAACATTTTTATTAAAAAAATCCGAATTAAGCAAAACTAAGCTAATATATATGTATATATAATAGTACCAAGGCATAATTTTTACTGCAGAAACCAAGTAACAAATGTCAACTTTCAAGACACCCAAGTTTCTGTAACGAAGATTAATAATAGCATTCTGTATACAGTTTATTTTTAACCACACTGTCTTGAACATTAACAATATGGAAAACGTTACTAACTTAGGGAGGGAATTTTTTTTATATAAATCCGTGCGATATTTGGAGAGAAATTTGACTGAAAAGAATCTCAAGATCGGGGCTAATTGTGTTTGTGTAGAGCATAAGGCTCACACCAGCGGGGTGCTCCTGTTTCTCCTTCTCTCATTCAATGCGCTGGTCGTCCCCTGTCTCTGTATGTGTCTGTTCGGGTTTTCTGCACTCTTCTCAAAAGACCGGAACTATTTTTGGCAGAATATTGTGCACGGTACAGCAAATATTTTCCAATAACGGCACTTTTACCACACCTTTTGTTAACCAAGTCCTAAAAGACTCATATTACGTTTCATTCTAGCAAGATCAAAGCACTCTTTTCGTCAAATAAAAATGATTTATTACACTGCACTGAAGAAATTCCGGAACGTGAAAGATTTATGAATGCAGATTTTTCATAAGTATTTATCCATTTTCGTTGGTAAAGAGATGAGCTCTTTACACGCGACATGAAAAAGGGTCTCCTTTATTACAAGAAAGATCTAGTCAATATGCTGAACGAAATTTTAATTTTAAAGATGAATTGTAACACATTTTATTAAAATTTCTTTATTTGTTCCAAATGCAATTTCTTTTAACGTAGTTGTTGAATAATTAGACAAGAGGGCTGTTGACAGATTGTTAATAAACTGATGAAGGGGGATTTAAATGATGACGTTACAGATAATAAAAAAATATGTATAAGTTTTAAACTTTAATTATGTATTACTTATTACTGTTATATACCAGCTCAATAATAACGAGTAGACAAGAATAACTGCAGGTATAAGACATATTTCGATTGTGTATAAAGGTAACATCAAATTATCTCCATTTAGGGATTAGAAATATTTAATTATGTTATCCGAATTTTTAAAAAATCAAAAATTTATAGTCCATTTGATGATGTATAAGTCAGTTAACAAATATATTTTCACTACCGTAGATTTCCGTGACTTCATAAAAGCATTATTAAAATTTGATGTTAAGTGTTTTTTGTCTAGTAAGTAGCAAATGTTTGATGGCAATACACTATCTAAACATTATAATTTCCAGATCTAGACACGCTGTCTCTAGAAACATCATCTTCGGATCATTGTTCGACGGTTGTCTACAAACACTTTATCACTTCTGTCTGTAAACTTGTCAGGACTGAGTGTTCTGTGCGTAGTTTTGGCAAACATCTTGAAGTAACTCCTTAAAGTCCTAAAGTCCTGATCTGGAACAGGGAGCTGAAATCAGCTATGTTCTGGTGTAGATACTATGATATACGTGGTATAATAACTGCACTTGGAAGGGATTTAAAATCCTCTTTTATTAAATCAATATTATTTACAAATCACTTCCCAACTCGGGAGGGATACAGAAAGTAAAAGACCACACTTGGGCCTAAATTAACAATCAGATAAATTTAAACTAAAACTAAATAGAAATTTAATTGATCTTTGCTCACAGAGCTCATCGCGGAGTTGGCCTCTAACTAAATGGTGCGTAGCAAGAATTACTAATACTAGCGCACTTGGATTTATTTCAATAAGCAATCACGTAGTAAGCACTATGGCTTAGAATTTATCTGCTAGCTAGTCAGGCGAACGTCGAACAGAATGACCGTGATCCGAGACTAAAAGCTCTCTCACACTGACAGGTTTCTACCTCTGGTTTAAATAGTACTTGGCTCTACTTCAAATTAGCATAAGCTGAAAAAGCGCGCTTCTTCTGACGGGAAGTTGAAACTGAGAAGAGATAGAAAGATTTAAATTAAAATAAAACTTTGTTAGTTTAACTAAAACCTCACAAACTTTGCTGTAAAGAAATATCCTTAAATATTTCAAACATGGAAACTTAAGCGATTCTACATCATAAGATTCATTATTTAGATAAGATATTTAGTTCTGAAAATCGTTCAAATGAAAATCAAACATTTAGTTCAGTAATATGAATTAAGGATATCTCTTAATCCTACATGGTTTCCAAAGTTAAATTATGAAAACAGTTTAACTTCATTAAATCATTTACCTTATAAATGTAAAGCAGCAAATATTTAACTTTCAGTAATACTTAGTTTTTCATATGAGATGTTTATTTTGAATGCTTTAAAAGTTTAAGTATTTTTGGATATTAGTTAAAAAAAACCTTTTACTCAAAGTTTTTGAAATGTTTCTGAATTAACTTCTTTAATTCAGAAAGACTTTAAATATAATTTCATGTACATATTATTTGCATACAGTGTTAGACCAAATGCTTGTTTTAAGCTCATTATTTTTCCCGTGATGCTTTGTATTAAGTATTAACTTGAAATATTCTAGAATAGGTTACATTCTAGAATATGATTACTACTATTATGTAATCAGTCTCAGCACAAACTTATATCATATACGAAATCCTTGAACTTTCAAAAAAGAATTTAATTCAGACTAGGCTACGCAGGTAATTAAAGTATTAAAATACAAAATATCTGTTTCAGGTCATATAATACCGGTATTCAAACTAAAGTATTTTCAAATAATAACGTTAAAGAGAACACCACTCTTATTTAACCAATGAAAGGCAATTTTGCATTCAAATAACATTAAGTTTCCTTTCCCGCTATAATCTTTCTTCATTTCTCTAAAAATGTTACAAACTCAGTTTTTCAGGTAATACAGTAATTTTCTTCATCTACAGGGTGTATCAGTACAACGGTGACAAACTTTCAGGAGAGACAGAGTACATCTAGACGATAGAAAGTCACATAGCAATGCATGGTCGGAAACGCTTTCCCGGTGCGGTAATGACGACACAAAAAGCAAAAAAGGATTGACACAAAGAGTGAGACAAAATGTGTTTTATTATGTTTAGTACAGCAGAAACCAACAAATAAGAACATAAACAAACGACCATCATCAGTAAAGAAGGTGTTCGAAATTACGACCCCGGACCGTGATGCAGGGCTTACTTCTCCGGCGCATAGAAGACCTGCATCACGAATGGCAAATCGCATGGAAGATGCATGACGCACGTTCCTGCATCACGGCTCGGGTCGTAATTTCGAACACCTTCTTTGATGACGATCGTTGTCTCTTTATGTTGTTTCTTTTTGTTTTCGCTCTACTGCGAATAATAAACATGCTTTCTCACCCCGTTCGTGTCCTTTCTTTCTTGATTTTTGTGTCGCCACTACCGCGCCAGGAAAGCATTTCCGATTATACATTGCTATGTGATTTTCCATCCTCTAGGTGTATTCTCCCTCCTGAAAATTCGTCGCCGCTGTACTGATACACCCTGTATATATGGTTTGTAAGGTTAAACCTCTATATATCCCTTTAAACTACCTTTAGTTTTAACATTCCGATGATACAGACGACTTATCACTTTTATCTTGAAGTTTAAGAAATACAGACAAGAGGTAAAACTAAGCTAAAAGTTTATTAACAGTTATTACTTAAAAAAACTTATCCGTTATTCCGTGAGGCATCTAAGAAAATAATAAATGTTTAAATATTTACAATAGTAGATTTAATAACTACACAACTCGGCTGCAGCTATTCGCGACCGCTAAGCACAAAGGTTAACAATTACCAGAAAATACTCACCGAAACCAGTCGGACAACAAATCGACGTTTCACTAAAGAAAGAGCTCTTCATTGGTGTATTATCAAACTTTCTCTCTAAATTTGGTATATTACAAAACTCTCTCAATTCCATTTTTACTCGCTGTTAAAACCTTACCTAATTTACATTCTGGTGATGCTGATCGAAGAAATAGATGTTATATAACATAAATTAATTAATTAAGAAATAAAAACTTTCATACGTGTTCACATTGTTTTGTAATGCTGTCTCCTGAGTAGAACTTTTAACAGCAACTAATCCTTGAACAATATATTATAAGTAGCATTTGCTACACATATAACATACATTAAATACAGAAATAAGGAAATTAGGAAACTTGCAGCCACCAATTTTTTAATTAAAAATAAAATTTTATATTCTTTGAATGGTAGAACATTGGAAAAATTAGCTTTTAGAAGGTTTTTAAACCACTCTAAAAATGGTCTAAAAAGGCGTCGCAGCAATTTCAGATGGCGCTTCCTTTGATTTCGAACATAAAAAATCCTACTATTGCACTGAAATTAAAGTCCAGATTTGTTTATTAACACGCTTGGAAAAATTATAGTATTTGCAGTGTACAGGACCAGTTTCTATGGCTAGAATTTGATTACAAATCTTTTATAACTTTTCTAAAAACCATATAGTTATCTTGGTTTAATGCGAAATAGTTTTAGAATATGTACACTGCGTGAAAACAAAAGGGACAGTTTTATATCTCCCATTCTACTGGGCCGATTGACGAAATTCAAATTGCGGTTTCCATGTCTCGAAAGCGCGGCTTAGGATATAAATTAGATTTACAGATAGCATTGTTCTAACATAGATATTTTGACACAAAATCGGACGTTTCTGAAATAACATACGAATTTTTATCCATATTTCGATTCTACGACTGAAATTATGCCTAGGTATTAAATTTTGCGATTTTTGGTGAGAAATTTATGGAAAAACTTGAAAATTTACCTTGGCACAAACTGAAAAGATTGCGTCAAGATAAATTCACTCAGCGAACTTCTTAATTTACAGCAAAACCTATTTTCCTTTCCTTTTTTCATTGTACTCGGGCAAAAAGTAAGGTCATCGTTCATACTTTCAAATAATTTTGAGAAAGTGCGTAAACCACATTTGGCGCTATTATCGCTTATAACGAATATGCCAAATTTCGAAACGCGCCGATATATAAATTCATGCATACCTAAGGAAATTTTGAATAAAAAACTCTAATATTTTTGCAGGTGTGCTTAGAAATACATTTGCTTTAAGATGATGGTAAAAATTTTATAGGTGCTAATACAAAATGTTTTTAGAAAAATTTATAAAAATTATTTAAAAATACAGATTCTAAATATAAATCTTAAAAATAGGCAACTTTTATTTGGAATAAACCTAAATTTCGAAATGTGAAAGGAAAAACAAATAAGTTTAATAAGAAAGAGATATTAATAAATATACTTGAAATTCAATTA
The DNA here is from genome assembly GCA_000611955.2 of Stegodyphus mimosarum. NCBI lineage: Eukaryota > Metazoa > Arthropoda > Arachnida > Araneae > Eresidae > Stegodyphus > Stegodyphus mimosarum. Next base: position 449,374 of record KK112173.1, read on the forward strand.
ACATTGAGGAGCTAAAATTTTGTAAAAACTACTCATGCTATTTTTACAAAACTTGGCAGTTTGGCATAATTTGAGTCTTAGAATCGAAATATGGAAAATAATTGGCATGTCGTTTCAGAAAATGTCCGATTTTGGGTCAAAATACCTATATTAGAACAATGCTATATATAAATCTAATACATATCCTAAGTCGCGCTTTCTAGACTTGAAAAACGCAGTTTAAATTTCGTCAATCATTCCAGTAGAACGGGAGATACAAAACTGGCTTTTTTTTCGCAGTGTACTTTTCTTTCCTTTCATCCTGTGCTTATGAAAGAGGTTGAGAATAAGTGAAACTATATACAAGTATGTTGTTCAGACAGTTTTTTGAACAAAGAATGTAGGGGAAAATGTGACTAATTAGTATGCTGCGTGTTTTAGGCATTATTTGACTTTTTTCTTAAAAAATGAATTTCTGAAATTCTTAATCTTCTTCTTACTTTAAAATAACCGACGTTTAATTGCATCAGCTAATAAAAGTGAAAGTTTCGGACTATTTGTAATTCATCATACAAATATATACGTTCCGATAACTTCAAGCAAAAATTTGAAGTGACTGAATCATTTTTCTCTTTGGCTCACCCTGTGACTTATTTAAAATTACCAAATCAATTTTTAGCAATGAAATTATTTCGGAATACTTGTAATTCGTGTCATACAGATATGTACGTTCCGATAAATTCAAGTAGAAACTTGTGCCTGAATCATTTTTCTCTTTGGTTCATCCTGTGTCTTAATTGTAATTATCAAATCGCTGTTTTGGCAATGAAATCTTGCAAAATCGATGTGTAAGTTAAAGGAAGACAACTTGGCTTTGAGTCTTGATTGCTAATATTTCCTCATTACTTTTACGTGAAGCGTAAACGTCAGTTTTTGATGTCCACCCTCTCAGAGCGGTTATACTCGACTAGTTTATGGAGCGCTGAACCAACTGGTTCAAAGATTTTCTTTGATCGACCAATTTATAATCCCGTTATGAGCCTCAGACTTGCCCCTAGTCGGAATATTATGACACAGCGCTGAAAATATGATTTTTCTGTACTTGACTCGGAATCGAAGAATGACAGGCGTCATAACAGAGTGCGCCCCCATGGGTGAGGTCAAAAGCTTAGATTCTCCTGTTCTTGGCATTTCAGATAGATTGCCCTGCGGTAGGTTTTATGCCTATGACTTTGATAACCACCCAAGATTTGAAATATGTAGACAAAATTGGATTTTCCTGCAGTTTTAGAATTCACAACGTTTCGCGCACACTACTTCCGAAGAATTTCAATTATTTTGGTTTTAATGCTCGAAATATAATAAATTAAAACATTTATTGGGGAAGGCTGTTTCAATCGTAGAAATTTTGACATTAAGAACCACTTTCCTTCGCTGTGAGAGAAATTTATCAAGTTTTTTTGTTTATATTTATTACTTTATTATTAAAGACATTTTCATCGGCTTCAAAATTTCAGCTTCAGCATATAGCTTTAAATTTCGTGAAACTTTAGAAACTTACTCTAATACTCACGAACTTCTATTTTTTATTAAAAATTATTTATTTAACTATTTCAAGGCTTACTGAAAGCTGACATCCGTTATAAGAGATTCCGTTAAAATTGAAAAAAAAAATAAAAATAAATTTTCCTATTCGTGTCTTAAGCGACTTTAATTTAGAGTATTTATAGTTTCAGAAATATTCAGCTTACATCCGACGACAGTCTAATTTTATAATAATGACTGTAAAAGTGGGAAGAGTGTAGTAAAAATGTTAATGCAGCCCTTCATATGCCGTTCGTAAATTTAAAAAGACATATTTAAGCTGATCCAAAACTCTGAATCAATAAAGTCAATTTGAAGCGTTTTCGCTTTTCCCTTTTCATTAATTGACAGTAATTACGCTACAGTTTATATTCAACCATATCAACCTTTTTTTTCCAAATTTTTACCTGCTTCTTGAAAGTATTTCCAGGGTAACAGAAACATTTAGTATGAGATTTTTTTGCTTTATTTGAGATTTGAAGTATTATACTAAATACAGTGAAAAATATACTAAAGCCACTGAAAATTACATTGAAATACAATGCTCAAAATTTTATGATTAACAAGTACTCCAAATGAGATGACTAAATGGCTTCAATCAATTGCTCATTATTCCAGAGCTCACCACAAGTCTAGCAACTGTAGGTGACTGTGAATTTATCACAGTAGCATAGAACGTATTACTAATCACTAATGCTATGCAGACAGGGTTTTTTTTATTTTAAAAAATTTTTTAAAGTTTGCTTATGGTTCTCGCATTGTCAGTCACGGAAATGAAATATACAAATGAGCAAATTTTGTGGTTTCATGATTATATGGTATCCGCTGAAAACATCGCGGACGAAAACAACGCAAGGCGAAAACGTCGTGGTACAAAACATCGTGGGAGAAAAGAAAGCAAAGAGAAAAGTTCGCAGTTCTAAAACATCGTAGTACGAAATATCGTGGTCGAAAATAAAGCAGTGAAAAAACTTCGCGGTTTAAAAACATCGTAGTCGAAAATATCGTGGTAAAAAATAAAATACCTACAAATCATCGCATGACGATAACATCGCACACGCGCGTTTTCAGGTTTTAAAAGTTGAAAATGCTTGTTCGCATAATGATTTGGGAGCGCAAGAAGGAAAAGAGAGATTCTTTTAATTCTATATTTCATATTTTTGAATGAACTAATAAATGTTTCCTGAAAAAATAAGAAGGAAACTTAAGTTACATAAGTCACTTAAGTTACTTAAGTTAATTGACAAGGGTCATTAATAAATTAACCCTTTTTTTATAAAGATTTACTAATGATTTTTTTATGAAGAATAGAGTCTGAAAATGTTTAGAAAAAGGAAGATAAATAACTGCGTAAGGTTACCTTTAAAAAAGTGCTTAGTTAATTATCAAATTTTTTTTCACATTTATTAATCTGATATTGTTTTAATGAAAATTGTATTTTGTTTTGTTTCCGTTTATTCTTAAAGTGTCTTTAACACTTTCACGTATAACGTGCAATCAATTTTTTGGATGTCGATTTGTTAGTTATGACGAAAGTGAGTTACATAATATATCAGTACGGGATTTAAAAAAGCATGTGTGTGATGTTATTGTCATGCGATGATTTGTAGATACTTTATTTTTTAACACGATATTTCCGACGATGATGCTTTTAAACTGTGAAGTTTTTGAACGGTTTTATTTTCGACCACGATGTTTTTGTACCACGATATTTTAGAACTGCGATGTTTTCTCTTTGCTTTCTTTTCTCCCACAATGTTTTGTACTGCGATGTTTTCACCTTGCTTTGTTTTCTCCGCGACGTTTTCTTACGCCATGTTTTTGCCGCGATGTTTTCGTTGTAACAGATTATATTCCTTAATGTCAGTCGTATTTCTTGAAGATTTTTTGTTGTATAATCTGCATGATTTGTCTGTTGGTTAGTTTCTTTTCCTTTTTTCCCCCACACACATAACTGTACATCTCTTAAGATATTTTCTAATGTACTCATTGAAAAGCAAATCGCATATAAGCAAACTTAAGCAATTCAAACCCGCACACTTCAGTGCTCAGTTGTGTTAAGATACATTTTTTTGCGTTAAATAGTTTTAAAAACCGGATTGTTACTACATACCTAAATATCTGAATTTTATTTTATGCGATATAATTATGAAGCAACCCTCATGCTGTGCCACAGGTTGATCAGACATCATCGAGGGTGGCCGCATCAATGTTAGGTAATGGATCTTGAGAGTTTATCAAGGATTCTCCAGATTCTTCGAAACGTGACGAATTTTTCCTCATAAAATCATACTAACAGTTAATGTACGGACTTCTCTACTGCTGAACATTCAGATAAAATTTTTCCTCTTAATTCTTCTTTCTTGACTTTCCTTTGACAAATTATAATTAAGAAGATTTGAAAATCGTGTACTAATTTCCTAATTTTAAAAATAAAAGTGAAAATCTTCAAGTCGTAAAAATTTATATTTTAAAGATAAAAATAAGAAAATAAAAAAAAAATAAATAAAAAAATAAACTATATTCAAAGACAAAAAAATAAAGTAAACCCCTAAAAATATCGATTTTTTTAAAAAATTTTTAATTTTTTAAATTTTTTGCTCTATTCTTTTGGCTTTTTTTTCATTTTTATTATATTGTGGTATTTTTTCTATTTTTCGTTTTATTTCCATTTGCTTTTAAGTATCCAAAAAATTCATTCATTGTTATTATTCCTACTTTTAATGCATATTCATATATATATGTGTGTGTGTGTTTGTGTGCTTGAAAATCTATATGAAGATGCAGATCATTATAAATCAGAGAATTTCTTAAATTTTTAATGCAAGTAACGTTTTATTTCCTTTTTCTAACAAAGAAATACAAAATACTTACATTTAATAATTTAAGAAATTCTTTGATTTATAAAATTTTCCAAACTGTTTTTTTAATTCAATATTTTAAAAAGGAATAGTTTCTTTAGAGATTTCTGTCTTTACTTTTGTAATGTCATTCTTTTTTATTCGTAATTGGCAGTATTTTGCTGTAATTTATATAGGTGTCTGTTCGGTTAATTTAATTGTGAATTGTAGCATTTAATTTTTGGTATTATGTTTAATAATTTTCATTTTCTTTTCGATTTTTTATTTACAGCTGTTATTTTCATAATATTTAACATGCTTTGAGCATCATTTTGACGGTAGTCACAAAAGCCTTGTGGCTCATACGTCTTTAGAAAATATATTGCGGGAGTATTAGGAAAATCAGATTGGCGCTTGATATGATTCTAATTTTCCGTAATTAAGTCACTTTAATTATTTTTAGTGTTAATTTTTATTTACACAAAACATTTTTGCAAATTTCCAAATTTTTTAATAGTTTCTTCCCCCCTTTTTTGTAATTAGGTTCTTTTTTAATTTGACTCCCGTTTTTTTGTACATTGGTTTACTTAGCGTTTGATGCATTTGAGTTATTTGTTCAATTAACTTTACTTATTTTAGTTCAAATTCAATAAAAGAGCTATTTTTTAGTTTTTCTGTCCGTTTTACTGATTCAAGAACCGATATGTTTACCCCACGTGTATTGTAAATGCATGCCATTTTCTTTAAAAGGTCTTCGCAAAATTTCCATGCTCTGAGGTAAATAGACATCATATGCTTTGCTTTGTTTGGATAAATGAAACGGAAGAGAATCCTATTTTTTTTTCACGTGCCATGAATGCACTCTTGGTTGAGGTTACTCGTGTAACTTTTCTTCTCTTTAACTAATTTTTCTTGTAAGTTCTCTACATTAATTCTTTCATAGTTACTGAATGCATGGTGATTAATACAGTTCTTACTCTTTTGTTAGTTTTTATATGTTTCAACTCTATTTCAGTATTAATATTTTAGAACTATATAATACATTGATTATCATTAATGAAGGAAAATCACAAAAATGATCATAACTCAAAAAGTTAAATGTAGAATTTAATGAAACTGACCCACAGTATACAGCATATAGTAAGGTATAAAATAACATGAAAAGAAATTACGAGACAATTACGGTGTTATGAGAATTAGCATATGTATAAAATGAGCAAATCGGATGTGTCAGTTTCATATAGAAAAACTTCCTTCAGTATGGAGTATGATCTCCCCCAGAAGCAATGCAACACATACGACTATGTGCGATGCTGTCAATTATGAACTCTATCAGTTTCATAGGAAGTGAGAGCCATTGCTCTTGCAAAGCAGTCACAAGCACGGCAACAGTATGGAAAAGAGGATTGAGACCAGCTATACGCCTTCCTAAAGCATCCCAAACATGCTGGATAGGATTCAGATCCGGTGAGCGAACTGGCCACTACATGCGATGAATTTTTTGCAGCTCAAGAGAATCATCCACGATGTGCCCTGTGCAGTCTAGCGTTGTCGTCTTGTAGCAGAAAATTATCACCTATTGCCCCGGCATAAAGACGCACATAAGCGTCAAGGATATGATCTCTATAGGCCTGAGCATTCATGGTTCCACGTGGAAAGACATGGACGTGTGTATGTCCACCCAAAGAGGTACCACCTAAAACACAGACACTGCGTCCTCCATATGCATCTCTTTCATGGATTTTTGATGGATAACGGCTTCCAGATTCTCTCCAAATCAAATAGCGCCTACTGTCGCTTTGGAGGCTAAGCCTGGACTCATCCGTAAAGAGAATAGTCCTCTACTGATCTGCCGTCCAGTGGACATTTTGGCATGTCCTCAACCGTTTCCTTCTATGAAGTGACGCCAGCGACAAGCAAATGGCAGAACGCCTCGCGTAGAGACCACCTTCATGAAGCCTTCTAAGCACGGTTGACCATGACAGCGACCTTCCAGTGGCTGCCGCAAGGGAGCATCTGAGTTGAGTGGGAGTTGAAGGTTCTATTCCTTTATGCACATAACAACAAATATCGGTCATCAGCGCTCGTAGTGGCTTTGCTGAACCTCCTGGATGCCGAATCAGTGGTTAGAAATTGTTGCCAAAAAAAGCATGTAATGTGAATCACAGAAGGACTCACATTTAGTCAACTTTTCCTGCCTCTAGTCTTCTAATAGCTCTCCATTGCAGTTCTTCAAGCAAATGAATGCCTGGAGGTCATTGTTACATATTGGCTATCCCAGATTTTTTATGTGAGTACCACAATGAAATTTGCAGTCTTGTTCTGAAACATGCAATTTTATGCTCCTCGCAGATGACGTATTTCGATTGCAGCGTCACTAATTTGCATGCTGCAGTTTTACTCAGCAATTCTTTTTTGACAACATATTCAAATTTTATACGGATTGTTTAATTTTTTAACGAGTTCTCGCTATTTTTGAGATTTTTCCTTAATTTCGGAAACCAGTGTATATGTAATGGATAAATAGATAGATAAATAAATATTTTATGGGATAGAGCTGTGTGGTTAACTAATGATGCTATATTTAAGTTAAATAAAAATGTAATTCGAACTTTGAATTTTTGAAAAGAAAATGCATACTCATTGAAATAATTTCTTGAGTATTTTGTGTAACTAGTTTGCATAGGATATGCACAAATAGCAATGAAGTGATGTCAACTAGAATACATATTCTCACAATTCGATAAGTAATATATTCAGTTCGGCTCCATATTCAGTTCAGTCTTGTTCAATTCATCTGATGGTGAAGGACTCGCATACTCATATATCTGATCAGTGACCGAGCGACAAAACGACAGAACATAGGTAATTCGATTTGGGTTCAAATCTCAACGAACGAGATGGCGTTATGGGAGCTTTCGCTATTTTCCTCATGTGTAATGTGAATACAAGCTAGCTTTCCTTAAAATTTCTCTACGATGGCATTTCTCCCTTTAGGCAGGTGGGTCTTGTTTGCTTTGCCATGATAAATAATCCCAATAATCGGATACTCATATCTTTATACTTAATTTACATTTTTAAGATAGCGTTATCTAGTAAATCTGAAATAAACCTATCTTGGGATCTGTCTAAATCCACCTGTAGAGCAGTTCAACAAATTTTATAGGAGCTATAGCGCTGTCACAGTGCCCTATTAGAAGTTTGGTTGGTTTAGTTATTTGAATATGACTCATGAAGGCTATTTGTTTACGGGGAAGTGTGCGTTCGAAGAGAACTGTCTAAGGAAAACAGGGTCGTATTTGCATTACACGCGGAATAAACCAAAAAAAATGAAGAATGTTACCAGCCTGCTTGCCTGGATTTTAACTCAGACCTTGGGTTTCGGACTAGCAGTCAGTCTCTACTAGCCACTGTATCTTTCAAAGTGGTAAAAATCAACGTTAAGATTTATTTTCATAAACTCAGTTATAGGATCTTAATCTCTTTGGCTACATAAACTCTACTAGATCCTACTAAGGAACCTGGCGACTTCTCGCACAGGCGTGAAATAATACTAACACAGAAGAAGGGCAAAAATAAGCCTTTATTACTATCAACTATGAACAGAAAGCCACGCACTTCGTGATTTACAATAACACCGACAACTTGCGGTGAAACTTAAGAGTTGTTACACAAATCAATTCATGTCTAAAGAGTAGTGCTGGACTAGCACTTTAAGTTAAGGCTAACTGGGTTGACTTGACAACCTACCCGGCGTGATAATTATTTAAATGACCAAAAGGCGTATCAGCAACTCCGGGTAACAGCAAAGTCAGAATCGTAACGTGCGCAGGCTGGCGAAAACAGGCTCTGAATAAACTCCAAGATTCACTCTTTTAAATATTCACTTCACTTAACTTTAAATTAGCCTCCTGGCGAGTAAATGCGAGGGGAAGTTGAAGAGTTCAGGAAAGATAACAAAAATTTGAATAATTGGTTAATTGAACTAAGGAAAACTTTACACAGGAAACTCGTATATTTTATTTTTTCTGTTCTTTTTAATAAAATGGCATATAGCTGGGAAGACACATTTCTTTATCTGGGTCAACATGGTTTGTGTATAGTAAATGGAGTTGTAGGAAGCAACTATTGAATCTTCTGTTTCCAAAATACACAATTCGCATTTTTTTTACAGTTAAGTATCGTCATCCGTTAAAATAAAATCAATTTTTCTGGCTCATTCACACCTATCTATTTTTCAGCGTGTGCAAGAGAAAGTCGTGCCAGTAATTGTACATAGATTTCAAAGACCCAAATCTAAATAGTTTCATAGCGAACTCTAATCCTAAATCTCCTCCTGGTGATAATGTATCCTTACAGATTTGTTGAAATGGCGTACGTTCTCATGCATCCTTTCTTTTCACTTTGATATATAAGATAACTAAACAATAAATAAATAAATGTTGTATATCTTCCGTTGTGTCTATATCTTAATGCTTAAAAATTGAGACAAATTTTCATTAAAAAAAAGCGAAAGTGTATAAATTCCAATCAGTTAATAAATATTGTTACATACAAAAGTAATAAAATCTTCTTTACATAACAATTTTTGAAGTCAGTGTTCGTTGTCTCAGGCAGTGATTTTTGACAGCGAAAAGGATGAAACGGGGAAAACTCGTCAGTACAAGTTCTGGAAGGGAAAAAAGGACCGCCAGAAGATGAAACGGAATGAATTTGAGCAAATGATGAAACGGAAAAGCTTGACATGGACATCACCAGCATCGAATGCTCCTGCAATAAACTTTCCACATATAGCCTTCTTTTCATTTCACCTCTCTGGGGGATATCGGGCTTGATGCATCTATTGTAACAAAAACTTAACAAGCTGAAGCTATAGCTTGATGATATTGTTGACGCAGAAATATTATGTTCTGTTATCGAACTATAGTTTAACTCTAGGACATCCCAAAAGAGAAGGATGGAATGATCGATAAAAAAGAAATTCGCCGCTTGATTTTGGAAGTACTAGAAAGTGTCTTTCCAAAATCAATATTTTTAAGAAAAATTTTGCAAAGACTAGAAAAGATTTTGGACTAGACTTCCAAAATGTTTCTTTAAGACACATCACAGGAAATACTTTTAAACCGTTTCTCGAATCTTGGTATAACAAATCTCGTTCAACTTCAACTATAATTTTTTAAGAAAAATGTTGGATTAGGAAAATTCTTGGAGGCACACTTATTTTTTCATTCTACACATATACAGACAACAAGGAAGGAAGGAAAATTCTTGGTGACACACTTATTATTCCATTCTACATACATACAGACATTACAGAAGAGAAAAAAATAAATCAAAATTAAATTATGAAAGGCGAACTACTCCCTAAAAGGAAATATATATTGTTGGGAATTTTCTATATATGTAAATAGTTCTAGTGAAATTATAGTATTTTTTGTATATTGTAACATGAAAAATCTGAAGAGAGTGAAGTTCTGTCGGAAAAATAAGGTTACAGGGGCAAGTCTATTTAACACTGAGGTAAATGACTATCTCGTTAAACTCGCGAGACATCGTCAAGCTGGCGATGGTTTTGGGGACTAATTTTTCTCGCTGAATTTAGCGAGAAATCGCCAAAATCCGCCAAACTTGGCGACATTTTGGTCCGGTCCGGTATAATTGTAATTGGTACTGCAAATGAATAACTGTAATTGATCCCTATATTATCCATAACCGTATCCGGCCCTTATATGTAACTTTAACCGTATATGTCTCCCAATAAAAACTGCATAAGCCCGAAGAAAGCATCATTTCTCAATTTTTAGTTCAGAGTTAGGTTTCCTTGCGATTTTCGCTCTTTGCATGCACTTTGCATTGCGTTCTATTTAACATTCTTAGTAGTTTAAAGTGAGAACTACTGATTGTGCTCCATCAGATTGAGAAGAGCTGGACAAGTACTTTTGTGGAACGTTCTAGAAATGTAAATTGTCTCTTTTGTAAAAATAAACTTTATCAAGTTTTCATTGGTTCTGTATGCTTTCAATTCATTACGAACCCGTAAGGACGAACAATATATATATGTATAATATATATATTTCATAATCCTTTAGCAATAAAATTTTTCTTTCGCCAGAATTATCTGAAATACAGAATTGTTGAATGTAAGCAATATTTATTCAAAATTTTTATCTTATATGTTCATGCCTTTACCTTTAATCTTTATCTGGGGTCTGGGACATATACATGTAAGTTCCACGTGTTCACGCCTTTAAACAAGGCACTAAGAAATTTAGCCTACTATGGAGATTTAAAATTTTCTACTTGATGCAGAGCAAGAAATGGCACACAAACTCAATTTTTCTATTAATTGTTGGCTAAACTAATGCTGGCAGTTGCTTTCAGTTGACTCAATGATTAGACTACACAAAAAATTAGTCTTTTTAGCCTACGGGAAAAGCTGAATTGCAGTAAACACTTTTCACAATTAAGCCATTCCAGACTAGTTCAAGAGCATTTTTAAAGTAAACGTTGGAGGCTACTAAGTATTAGAACAGCTTTCACTTTGAAAGACTCCTAGGTTTTCTATTGGAAATACTCGGGGGATTATAGTGGTCAGTATAAAACATTAATATTATTATGAGAAATCCATTGCATTGAAGTCATCGATTTGCGGCATGGTGAAATCTTGCTGAAATTTAATGCCATCAAATGTTTGTATTTAACAAAACTCGTTTTTTAAGGAAAACCATAAAGCTGATTGCTTTTATCTCTTACAAAATGTCATAACTTTAATAACAAATTCATAATTGTATGCAGATAAACATATTTTACTTGGCTACTACTTTCAAAGACATTTTAAAAGTATGAAGGGACATAATAATTTTGGCCAGTGCTGTGTTTAGCAGACAAAATTTAATTTTTCTCAAAGCTTATTTTAAAGTCAGTATACGGAAAGCCAATCAATGACATAATGTCTATTCCCATGTCAGTAAACGACATAAATTCTGAATCTCATCAATCCGTGTTCAAGTAACTACATTTGTAAAGGTGGACTCAGTTAGATCTACTAAAATCAATCAATTAGCTCTAAACATTCCAGTCTATCACAAAGTAGAAATTTGTGGCACTGCCTATAACAGGGATGGCCAACCTTTTTGGGAACAGTGCTACAAGTGCAATCTAGGGTTTTATTGAATCTAGGGTTCATTTTGAAAGGTTCACTCAGTTAGGTTATGCAGTTTTTTTACCAAGTCATCTATATTAAGATAAGTTCTTGAAGATGCTAACAAAACTAGGTGTTTTAGGCGCATATCAGTTACTCTTGAAAAAAATTAGTCATTTTGATTTTATTATGCTCATAATAGGAAACACTTGTTCAAACTGTCATTTGTTGTTCGTTTGAACAATTTCCAAAATCCGGTGTAATTTGGATCACTTGTACTTGAAATAAGTTCCTTATATTTGCTTTACAGAGTACTATGCTGATTTAGGTCAATAATTTTGATTTGGATCTCAGTTGGGTAATAGTTAACGTCTTGCAGAGAAATTGAATTATTATATTTAATCTAATATGTTTATGTGTGCATCTATCGACGGAGTGGATACAGACGATATTATAACATTTTCAAATCTTTTAATTCAATAAGTCTTCGCGTGCGCCGTGTTACACAGTGGCACGCGTGCCGCGGGTTTGTAATCCCTGGCTTATAGGCTTCTTTAGGATCAAAGTGCATTTCCACGTACAATAAAGGCTTCGGCTGTATATCCTTATAAGTTTCTAGTACGTTTTAATCCTTTCATACACCCCACTCTTTTCAAGAAATAAAATTAAAAGCCTGTAGGATGAGCTTCTGATTTATAATTTTATACTAAGCTTACAGTAAGCTCTTGCCGAACGTGAGGGTTGCGTCATTAATGCATGGCGCGTAAGAAAAAATCGAGTTTTGCAAAATTAACTTCCTTTGGAAAAAATGTATTAGATATAATTAAGATTAAGAAAGCAAGTATAATTTAGACAAACCTAAGTAATATTGCAATTGAAAGGAAAAAAAAACGAAACATATGTTGATTGAAGGGATTTTTATTACTGCTTAATAAGTATGGCAACTTGAGAATAAATAATGGCAACCTATTATCTTTCTTTTATTGTTTACATTTTTCTATGATGAATATAGAAAAATATAAATACGCTCTGCTGCAAAAAAATATATGCATCCAGAAAAAATTGAGCCACAACTACGAAACTCGGCAGTAGTTTAGTGTTCAAGTAGATAAGCATAATATAAAAAATTATTGGAAAAAAGGCGTTTTACTTACAAAAACATAGTAATACACAGAATGTGAAAATTAGTAGGTGGTAAAGCCTCCCTCCGCAGCTATACAAGCCGATATTCGGTTGGGCGTGAAGTCTATAAATTTACCAATGCCGCTCTGCAGTAGATTGTGCCACAAATGGAGCAACTGGTCAGCGAGGTGGGACGTATTTGTACACGGCTGAATTTGCCTGCGTAACATGTCCCGAACACGTTCGATAGGGAACAGGTCAGGACACTTGGCAGGCCAGTCGAGGACATTAACACGTAGAAGACATTGTTGGGAAAGTTGTGCCGTATGCTGGAAAACAGAACTTGGGCGACTTGCTAGCATAGGCAGTACAATCGGCTGCAAAATTTCCTCAACGTATGTGCAAGCAGTCAGAGTACTTCGCAGCACGAATAATGGTGAACAGCTGTCCCAGCACAGCTAATCCCTTCCCAAACTGTCACACCCTGTATTCTGGCTGTGTGCCGCTCGGTAAAAAATGGCACGTTGGACCGCTCATTTCTCCCTCTCTAGACACATATGCGACGGCCATCAGAGCATTGTGAAAAAAGCGTGTTTCGTCCCTGAAGATCACATTTCTCCAATCGGACACTGTCCAGCTTGAGCGTGAGCGGCACTTTGCAAGACGACACTGTTTATGATGGTGTGTCAATCGCAAGCGCCTTAATGGGCATCGAGATCTGAGCCCAGGCTCGCCTAGTCTTCTGCGAATCGTACGTCTGGACATCCTGGGATCTCTGCGAGTTGCAAATGGCGTTGAATCGATGACACCCTAACTGTTGATGCGGACGTGGCAGCTCTTCTAATTGCGCGATCATAGAGCGCATTGGTAGCCCCAGTACATCCCGAGCCACTACTACGGCTGACTATGCCTTCGCTGACCACTGGTTCAGAATCAAAGAACGAACATATCGCTTCGACCAATATGCCGGCCGATCCGCTTATTCGACCAACCAGTCTCTTTTAGCCTTATGATGCAATCCTTCTCAAATTCTGACAACTGTTCATAACACCATCTGCTATTTTTAGACTGAAAATGGAAGTTAAAAGGCTATTATTAATTTATTATTTGAAAAACAGACCAGATGTTGAGTTCAGATTTCATCCACAAGTGCGCAACAGAGTTCAGATGACGGATCTTTTTCGGAATTGCAGGGAGAATCACTGCTTTCTTACTTTTAGAATGGGAGTTATTAACAGGCTATTATTAATTTATTATTTGAAAGATAGATATTTTAATATATCCCTGTAAAAAAAATCACAATTCGCACCAAATTGAATGTTCTGAGGAGTATCCTGTTTCGCACGATAGCTCATAAACAGTTAATTCGACGTTAAATCTTAGAAATCCTCCTAATATTACTTTCCTTGTTTGACGATCTGGTTTCCTGCTGCATGATAATGTTTAAGAGAAAGGAATAATTCCATAGTGTTTCCTTCGGAATTTTTCGTGTTTTAGTTCAGTCTTAAATTTGAAGCATTGCTCCGCACTCTAACCTTGAAACTTTCTGCCTTTGTGGAAAACACAAAGTGAAACATGCATTTAAATAAGAAATCTGTATTTCCATAAATACTCAACAAATTCCAACCTCAGGCTCATACTATTAGCATCTTCTAGTCTGTGCAGTTTGCTTCTAAGTTAACTGTATAAGGTATTTCTCCCGCTTTCTTTGCATGCCTTCGTGGTGTAGTGGTCTGCATGCTCGACGCATAGCCGGTCCGTGGTTTGATTCCCGACGAAGGCGTGCTCATTTTTCATGTCTCCTGCTTCGAAATAACCTAATGTCTCTAAAACTGGCTCCCGAACTAAAATGGTGGTGGATGATGATTATCCACCACCAGGATTTGGCGAATGGGTCCCCGAAAAACCAGTCGCCCTTTAAAAGGGGGAGTATATAAGGTATTTCTCCCTCTTTCTTCGCATGCCTTCATGGTGTAGTGGTCTGCATGCTCGACGCGTAACCGAGAGGTCCATGGTTCGATTCCCGGCGAAGGCGTTGCTTATTTTTCACCTCTCCTGCTTCGTACTAACCTAATGTCTCTACACTGGCGCCCGAACTAAGAAGGTGGTGGATGATGATTCTCCACCACCAGGATTTGGCGACTGGGTCCTCAAAAGCCCAGTCGCCCTTTAAAAGGGGGAGTATGTAAGGTATTTCTCCCGCCCTCTTCGCATGCCTTCGTGGTGTAATGGTCAGCACACTCGACGCGTAACCGAGTGGTCCGTGGTTCGATTCCCGGCGAAGGCGTTGCTCATTTTTCGTCTCACCTGCTTCCAAAATAACCTAATGTCTCTACACTAGCGCCCAAAGTAAAAAAAAAGGTGGTGGATGACGATTCTCCACCACCAGGATTTGGCGATTGGGTCCCCTGAACCCCAGTCATCCTTTAAAAGGGGGAGTATATAAGGTATTTCTCCCGCCTTCTTCGCATGCCTTCGTGGTGTAGTGGTCTGCATGCTCGATGTGTAACCGAGAGGTCCGGGGTTCGATTTCCGGCGAAGGCGTTGCGTATTTTTCACCTCTCCTGCTTCGTAATAACCTAATGTCTCTAGAACTGTAACTGGTAAACTGTGCAAATAAAATGCTATCAACTTGAAATCATGTAATAATGTAATATTCTATACACAGCAATACTTTACGTATTATAGTATTAAATAATTTAAAGTAAAATATATTCAATGTAAAGTAAAATATATTCCATACTAGCCGGCGTGTACAATCTCTCTTACTCGTAAAATGTAAGATGTCCCGATATTTTAACTTAATCCGCAAGAGACAAGCGAGTAATGAAGAAATATAACTCTCATACTATGTGCCATTTACTACGTAACATAATAAACTACTTCAAAAGATAGCAGAATTCAGAATTATTATTTTTTTCCATGTACAAAGCGGCCTACCAGCGGCCGAAAACTTAAGTCACTAAATACTGGTAGTTCAGTCCGGGGCTCAAATCCGATCAAATTCTCGGGCTGCATGAGCGTTTTCGTGGTTTTCCCTATGTTTAACGTGTATGCGTGCCACTGTCCCTTAGCAAGACCTCCACGAAAGCATCGCTGTCCTTGGACAGATAACTCTCGAGTGCCTTGCCGTAATCAAATAAACCAAACTCCTAGTTAGCGTTGCTATCAAAATCATTCTCGTTTGAGCAAATTTTTAAACGTTATTTTTAAACGTTTACTCCCTTCACGTACTGATTTAATATCATCACCAGATGATAGGTGAAATAACATAATTCTTCTTCAATTTCAGGCTTAGGATTAGAAGTAAAAAAAAAGCGCGTCTAAAAGCAGTACGCTTAATTGATCATGTATCTGTTTTCTTATCATTATTGTTACTATTATTTTCTTACTTCTAGAATTTTGAAAGCTTTTATTGAATGTTTAAAAAATTTCTTAATATTTCTATCGAACTTTTCCAAGTAAGAAAGAGATCGTAGAATTTCTTTATATGATGACATGAGTGAAAAATCCCTAAAATATTTGCAGAATTCTGTCTTTTTTTTTCCCCTTCTTTTGTTCTCTAAATTTAAATAACGTCATTCATTTAGAAAAAGTCCACTTTGTATAGCTTCATATACAAGAATTTAAAGCCCCACTAGCTGTTAAGCAATAAAAATTGCTGAACACTGCTAGTTCTGCGTGCGCTCGATTTCAAGAGAAATGCGCTGGCTGCACTGACGCCCTCTTGGCCTTCCCATGTATAACTAGGATACGAGACAGCTTCCCTTAGAAAACCTCCTTGAAGGCCTTCCTTACCATAGATAGCCCTAACGTGCTTTACCGTAATAAAATAAACCAAACCAAATTAAGAATTTATGACATCTGTAATTTTAAGATGACTAACATTTTTTTTCCTTAACAAGAGAATTTAAACTCCGAGGCCTTTTTCTACAGTTTTGTACATTCCATGTATTTTTCCTTTCTAATTCCGAATCCATATCGTTAGGACATCATTTTGAAATTAATAACCAACTAAGTAATTATGAAGTGTTTCTAATCTTGCGTTAAAAAAAAATTTACTTCCACAGCAAACTGCTTGTCGTTGACGTGTTCTTAGGATATGTTCTCAAAGAATGTATGCCACAGTGCTTTTTAATTTCTTCAATGTTTTATACATTCATTTGCTAATTCTAAATCTCTTTTTCAGGTTGATAGTTTCGGTAAAAATTGAATTATTTATTCCTACTGAAGTTAAAAGCTTCTTTAAGTAATTCTGGTCTGAAATTCGAAATCCTTTAAAATTTCATCCACGTTATCTTTCGAAAATAAAATTTTTCATTAAAAAAAACATAAGTTGGCTTTTGTTTATTGGAGAATAAGCAGAATATTACATAAACAACATTTTCCTATTGGAAGTCACCCAGTATCGATATGAATATCATCATTATGAGAGAAAATTCTGAATAATTTTTTTAAAATTTCCATCCACAAAGAAAAATATGACCGCTTTTAATTACTTCCCTCCTTTTCTTACTTAAAAAAGTACAAACTTCAGTTATATTTAAATCATCTATCTTAATAGTCAGTTCTTACGAATTCATTAACGTAGTTTTAAAATTTTGCTGGAAAAACGAACGAAGTAAACATGATCATATTTAAGTAAACCTTGCCGCGAAGCGAATAGAGAAAAAATCCATGCTAGCGATTCGTTATACTTTTACGATTAGAATATTTATAAAATTTTACATCATAGCTTACCTCATCTACTAGAGAAAGTTTTGATGTTGTTTGAGTTCAAGAATAAAATTCTATCCCTGTTTGTCTATAGTTTTTTCCACTTTTAAACATCAGCATTACTAATGAAGGGATTCAGGTATGTATTACCAGGAGATTATTAATTCTTTCTGCATTTACGTATGGTGAGCGAAATGTAAATGTTGTAACATTTTTGGACCAGAATGATTACAATTGCTACGCGTATATTAATTCCATAAATGCGCATTTGTGAGGTGCGCGATCAAGATGCCCAGTTACTCCAAAAGCTTCCAAAAATGAATTCAGGAAATTACGTTCTGTTACATTAAAAAGAGTGTCATTATTTTCTTATTATTTCATATGAGGTATATAGTTATCTGTACTATGCAGACGTAGCTTCGATAGCATAAGGATATGAATTTCTGAAAATAATAAAATTCTTGGGAATCTATCTGATAGAAAATAAAATTTGGTTTTAAAGTTAGACTAATGAAAATTCGGAACAGAAATATGGATACATGGGAATGAATTGTTTAATTAATTCCACTTTTTTTAATGCAGGATATATTTTATATAAAAACTGCCATTATTTACCAAAAAGAAATATTCTTTGCTTATACTCGTGTGTGATAAATAGGAAACGCTTTGATATGGCGACAAAACTGCCCAGATTTTTCCTCACTTAAGGTAACAGAACAGTCAGAGAACGAAATTATTGAATTTTGTTTTTAAATGTTTTAATATTTTTATTTATATACAAAGAGAAATATAAACTTTTATGCAGTGAACAATAACTTTTGGAAAATTAAAAATGTTATTAATATTGGATTAAAAACCCAATTTCATTGTCAACAGCCAAACAGTGGCCTATTGGATAACAAAGCTAACACTGGTAGTACAATTGGTTTGGTTCCTGGCAAATTTCTTAGCTTTTCCCCATGTACGGTTTCCACGTGTAGCCTAAATCTGAATTAATTTCCTTAGAAATTTCTTCAAGACATCCCTATTAAGTGAGATATAGCCTACATATGAAGAATTAACCAAATGACGTTTCTCACGGTATTTGGATGGTGAATTTTAAATAATCAGTTTCTCTGCAAAGTATTAACGACACAAATGTTCAGCAATGTCTTTCTCCTGCTAATTTTTAATTATTCAAGGTATTATATGAATCATCTTTCTAGGAAATAGCATGTTTTTCATATGCTTATATGCTGTTCTATCAACAGTGTACTGTTGTAAAAGCATTATACTTAATAATAAGTTGTTCTTATTTTATGAGATTCAGGAGCTACTTACGTCTGGTTTAGAAAATGCAATTAAAAAACTATTTGAAATGTCAGCGTTGTTTCATTTAAACAAGGAATCCAAAAACTTTGGAAATTTATTTTTTATGAACTCTATACAAACCATTCCCAAGGAAAAAGTCACATGTATTATTCCTGCAGTAAAACTAATCTTTTTTTCTATCGAAATTGATAATATATGAGACCGCTAGAAACGCACAGGTTCTTTAACTTGTTTCTTTACTTGTCTGGATCAGATTTTGAAATTAATTGTTGTAATCCTTAAAACCTACATCATTTTCCTGGAATTTCCCCACCCTGCATACGTATTTATGGTAAGAATCTAATAATCAATAGGATTTTTTTTCAAAATTCGAAGACCTTATTTATTTATTTATATTGAATTATTTTTGTGCATCTGTTTAACGGAAAGAAAACTAGGTAGTGAAGATCTTTTTTCTCTACTATAGGCTAAATCAAAATGTCACATTTCAAATCAAAAGTGTTGGCACTTTTGAAATAATTAGTCAGTTCTGGCGGTTTCTCGAAAGAGTTTGATATTTTTAGCTATCATGTAGTTGCTAACAATGATGTATTTTTAAAACAAAATATTTAATCATTAATTGTTAGGAGCTTTACCACCTTAAGCGATAATGAAATCAGATTTCGAAATCGAACGGAAATTTAAATGTTGAATATAAATGTATATCATGCTGCGGGCATTTAATTACAGAAGAGATTACATTTGAAAAAAAGTTGTAAATAGTCTTAACTAGTTTGTTTGCGCTAACTAGTTTGTTTTGGTTTATTTGATTACGGCAAAGCGCTCAAGAGCTATCTGCCTGAGGGGAGGGTACTTTCGTGGAGGACTTTCTAGGGAGAAGTGGCTTGTATACGCTTTGCGCATGGGAAAGACGACGAAGGCGCCCATGCAGCTAGCCCGGTTTCACGATTCGAGCCTCAGACGGAACTATCAGTGTTCAGCGACTTTTACCGTTCGGCCGCTTGTCCGCCCACCGATTAAAGGAATAAAGCGATGACTTTCCTTTCTTTACTAATTTTTCGCATCTTTAGATTAAAAAACAGAAAATAAAATGTATAAGGAATTTTTTTAATTATTTAATTTTTTATAAATACGTTGTTAGCTGTGATGATATTCTTGGTCACATGCGATTAATTTTTTTATTTCATAAGTTAAAGCAAAGCAAAGACATGGGTTAGGCAAGTGAGGCACGTGCCTCAGGTAAATAACTAAGAAGGGGCGCTAAATTTGTAGAGACATATTAGGTTATTTCGAAACAGGAGACATGGAAAATTAGTGATGCCTTAGCCGGGACTCGAAACACGGACCTATCGAATACATGCCGAGCGTGCTAACCATTACACCACGAAGGCATGCTAAGAAGACGGGAGAAATACCTTACATACGGCCCCTTTTAAAGGGCGACTGGGGATTAGGGAACCCAATCGCCAAATCCTGGTGGTGAAGAATCATCATACACCACCCTTTTTAGTTCGGGAACCACTGTAGAGATATTAGGATTTATTTCGAAGCAAAAGAGATAAAAAAGGAGCAATGCTCTTGCCGGGACTCGAAACACTGACCTCTCGAATACGCGCCGAGCGTGCTAACTGTTACACCACGAAGGCATGCCAGGAAGGCGGAAAAAAATACCTTACAAATTAAAAACAGAAAGTTAGGAGTTTCTTAAAAATTAAGCTTTGAGACACATTAAAAAGCACTGTTTTAAAACATATTTCAAGCCAAAAACAATATTAAGACTATTTACAATAGTCGAAAAGTATTACATCCTTTTTTTTAAATGGCAGGCACTAGCCATTTTTAGGCTTTCGCCACTACTAAGGCCAGGAGTGGTGGTCATATGATTATGGTCATCTCTAGAATTATTTACTTTAGAAAGGATCTAGAATTATTTACTTGATACCGATGTTTATCCGCGTTCCCAGAAGTAGTGGTCACTTTCACAGGGGCTCGTCTGAGAGAGGTAGTCACTACAAAGGGTTTATTGTAGATAATTTAAATGCAAATAGAGGCGCGCATTTACCTCTTTGCTTCAGGAGTAAAATTATCTAAGCACGTATCTGACTTAAAGTTCTTTTATATACTTTATTATTGATTACTGATGAATATTCATAACAAGGCATTAAAACATATTATTGTTTAATAATCAGAAAATTAAATGTGGGAATGCGCAACAATTAATCAGCATTAGAGGCGGCTTAATTCACAGCGTCTTTTTACAGTCGCATTATTCCATATACCAGGGACGTAGTCTGCAAAAAAGTACGGGTAAGGTTTTTCCTCTGAAACTATTACTTAGCCTCCCCTCCACCCAAAAAAAGAATAAACATCACAATCAAAAATCATCCAGTATATGATCAAAATTATTCGGGACATCATTAATTATAATTTTGGGAAACTGTATGCAAATAGTGCCAAAGAAAGATAAGCATGTTAATTTTGCGAAAGCTAATTTTTAAAAGTACCTTTCCTTGGATAATTTTTAATAAGCTTTGGTTCATTTCTAGAAATATAAAATTCAAAGTTCTGTTTAGAATGAAATTAAAATTTTATACGGCCATTAAATAGAAGATTCTCAGTCTTATTTTTTATGCGAGAAAGGGATTTCAGCCGAATAACTTAAACAATTTTTTTTTTCAGAGCCAATTTGTATTTTATTACTCACTGGTCTTTCTTCACCCTCCACCCCGAAGGGTCTTTAGAAGAACATAGAACAAGTTACTTGTTCGAACTTCATTCGAAAAGTTTAATTATCGTATATTTTAACTAGTAAAATACGCAAAATTTTTGTAGCTTGAAAGCTTAATTTATTTGACTCGTTTCATAAAATGAAACGACGGATCTCATTTCAGCTGTTGAAAATATTGCATTGTTGGCCATTAAAATTTCTGCATCATGAAGGCGATATGCAGAAATGTCAAATTTGCATGAAAGGCACTACATGCTGCGATGCTCTAATGATTAGTATTCCAGCGCATGCGCACAGAGCATATATGAATAATGCCATCTACATTGTGTATGAACATTGCACAGCGTGTTTCTCATTTAAAAATCGCATTTGAATGTTGGTTGTTTCCCTAAAATCGTATTATGCTTCACGTAAGAAGGAGAAACTCCAAACAGCACATGTCGGAATTCGACCGCCGCAGGATCGTGAGCTATCGAGAGAGCAGTTTACCGTTTCGCGACACTGCTGCCTTGTTGATTGGAATTTAAAGCTGTCAGGTGAATAAAGGATTGATGGGTTCTTCAGGGTCATACTGAACGCGATGCATAATCTTAGCGGCCATGAGACACTAACCCGCGAGAATGCAGACATGTTGCCCTCACGGCCTTGCGGGATCGTAGAAGAACGTCACGTGCCTAATCTCGCTCGTGTGCAAGATGATAAGTGTCCTCACGGACAATGCGATGGTGTCTACAGCACCAAGGACTGTCAGCATGGCAACCATTGTTGCGACTTAGTTCAAAGCTGCAGCAGAGACATGCAATACTTTTCCCCTTCTGTTCTGTCTTCCTTTTCTTCTCTCAGTCTCTCGCCTACAGTGGTGCGCCAAACGACGACACTGGAGTCAGGATTGGCGCCGCTTCATCTTTTCAGACGAATCCCATTTCTGCGTGCAGCACAATGATGTATACATTTGTGTGTGGAGGCATGGAGGAGAACTTGCCAGCTTGCATTTGTCTTCGTTACACGGACCGAGCACCCGGTGTGCTGGCATTAGATTTCACTGGGCACACATTCTGATCACCTCCTTTTCGCACAGCCGATTACGTGGACAGCCGCTGTTACATTTCTGAAGTGCTAACGCCTATCCGCCTCCTTTTCGCCTTTCATGTCTGCGTGATGCCATCTTAATAAGGCGATGCACAATATCATGTTGTCTTCACCTTCCTCGATACAGGATGTTCCACTGCTAACCTAACCAGCACGTTCTCCAACTCTTTCATCCATTGAGGACATCTTTCATGGGTTGCTGAGAGATTGATACGCCACCACTTGTCAGCCACTACAATTGACAGATTTAAAGCCGCATAGAATGAAGTACCCTATCTGTCATCCAAGCTTAGTTCGGCTCGATGCCCGTCCGGATTACAGCTGTTCTTGCTGCCAGAGGTGGTAACTCTGTGCGCTGAATTCTGCACCCCAGATCATCTTCAAATTTAATCATATCTTCTTCTCATTATACTGTATATTAACGACAAATGAGATTCTGCTATTTGCTTTTCTTCCTGGTTAGGTAATTGTAATGGCCAGCACTATAATTTTTTTCTAATCTTCCTTTTCTTCTCTCTCTCTTTTTTCTTTGAAGTTTAAAACTAATGTTAAAAACCACTGCTTCTTCAGTAACTGTTACTGAAAATATCTGTTTCTGAATGACCACTGACATCCTGCTTTGCATTTGAACGATGTAGGATAAATTGCAACATTGTGAAGATTCAAGCTGAACAATTAATTTCAAATATTAACAGATAAATATTACAATTCCTCTGCGGAACATGCCCACTTGTTTGAGGATTATTTAGTAAACATTTGACGTGAATTTTAATGGCTTAGTAATAATTCCTATTTACAGACAATAGTTTCGACTAACTTTTAATAGAGAAATACATTTATTATCTTGACCTCTTTTAGACTTTAATACAATACTATTTTGAGTTCCTTCATTTATTCCTTTTAGTTGAAAACATCGCAGTTGCTTGCAAGGAATTTTCTCTTCCCTTATTGCCTAGTTCCGTTATGCAATTGGAAAGCACGTCCGGTTAGCATCGAAGATCGGAGTCACAAATCTCGGAGAAGGTTTTGCTGATTTTTTATCTCCTGATAAGAATTAAACCTAATATATCTACATACTGCTTACTAGTTTGATAACACTATTTTTTAAAGAGCATGAGAAGCAATTGCGAATCAATATACATTACGGAAATTAACAAAATGAAAACTAAAATGTACTTTTGTGTATTCTTTTTCAGAACAGCAAAATCGTGTCGTCAATAAATCAGAACTGTTTTATAAAAGTATTGCTGTTTCAGAGGAGTTCACACA
The DNA here is from genome assembly GCA_000611955.2 of Stegodyphus mimosarum. Lineage (NCBI taxonomy): Eukaryota > Metazoa > Arthropoda > Arachnida > Araneae > Eresidae > Stegodyphus > Stegodyphus mimosarum. Next base: position 473,153 of record KK112173.1, read on the forward strand.
TTCAGTATAATTATATACACTATTCACATTCAGTATAATTATATACACTATTCACATTCAGTATAATTTATACCTTTGTAGTATCTGTTAGAAATTTTTGGAAATATGACAAGTAATATCTTATTCTCTCTTCTACTGTTGTTGATTCTACCACTAAGTTGATCAAATACAAATGGGGATGAATTATCGTCCACTCATTTTATTCGGACGCCACTATTGAGATTAATAGATCTTTTAGAGCTATGAAATGCAAAGCATCCACTGCACCTTCGCCAGAATTCGAAATATGAGTTTGTCAGTGCTAACTGGACGTATTTATTGCTTATTACTTACACTATTCAAAAAATGTGGTAATTCCTTACGCTCTCTGCCACTTTAAGGACGACTGAGGAGAGGCACGAGATCTACTGGACCCAATCTAAGTGGGAATGAATTACCGCCCGCGACATTTTTATACGTGTGACACTGTAGAAATGTTTTATATATTTTCGGAGATGGGAAGCGTGAGAATCAGTTGCATTCCAGCCGAGATTCGAACCATAGATCTTCCAGTTTGCTAACTATTTGCCCCGCGAATGCATGTGTGTGTGGCAGGGGCAATGAGATGAATTCTTTAAATCCTAACGCGCGTGAGGTATTTTAAAGAACATATAGCAAAATTTAATATTTAAAAAAACTGGAACTTAATAAAAGATCTGCAATTCAACAGCGAGCGTATTAGTATTAATCAGCCGAATTTCTCTGTTATAATCGAAATATTTAATACGAACTCGTGTGTTTTAGAATAAATTAAATAAAATACATTGAATGTTAACAAAAATATAATCGAAAGTTGCATTTTAAACAGAACTTCGAAACCTTTCCATTTATCCCCTCGTGCTACGTATAGAGAGCTACGTATATTTTAAAAAGGAATTTAATTTACAATGGTTTAGAGTCTCACAGTGTCGAGAGGAACGAAACATATTATTCAGTAAGTTCTGTTTGAAACACTAAATAGGAGTGATTAATATGTTATTTCTTCTTTGATCCTTTAATTTTAATGATTATACTACTGTTTTAACAAGTTTTTACTTCCCGTAAAAAACGCATAGATTGACATCTTTGACTACTCTAAATTTTCATTTTTACTATTAAGACTTCTTAAATATATCCTACACCTTTTCCTCAGACAGGATAATCAAAATTTCTATTCCTTTTGAATGCAACCTTTTATATACATATATAAAAAGATTGTGTGTGTATATATATATATATATAATACGTATACATACATATGTATATAAAAAAAGTAGTAAGAAAGTATTTTTTAAAAACAAAAGCACAATCTAGTCAAAATTAGCGCTTGAAGCTGCTAAATATTTTAATTTGGACATAAATACTAAAGTAATTAAAGCCTAGAAAAGGCCGTGAAATTATTTGAAGAAACCTATCTTTTTTCCGAAACACTCGTAAAATGAATACCTAAGAAAATTACAAATTGTGAACTAAAAAAACTTTTTATAAACAACAGAATAATGGGAAAATTCAAGTATAAAAATTTTTTGTTAATCGTTAATCTAGTCTGCTCAAAGCTTCAAACAGAACTTGTCAAGAGAAAAGTGTTTGAAAGCTCCAAACCTAGTTGATTAACTAGACCACGCAGTCATGTTTCGTTCCAACAAATCTACTGAGACTTCAAACGGGATTTATCGAACTCGAAATTCTTTACCAACTTAAACTAATCAAAAGTCTCATTCCATTTGCCTCTTTTCCCGACATGTTGGCGTTTTCTAAGTCAGATAAAGTTAAAAGGTGCTAACAAAGTACTACCAATTAAAAACTAAAATGTAATACAGTAAAAAAATTACTACAAATAATAAACACAGGAATTAAAAATTAAAATGAAAACCTAAAACATAAATAGCCTATTAAGGCTAACGATCAAAAGAAAAAGAATAAAAATATTCAAACAATTTTCAGAGATGAAAATTTAACTTAAAAGTCTTACGTAAAAATAAAATTAAGGTTGGTCTCAACTGCGTGAATTCAAAAACTTTTGTCTTAAAAAAAACATCAAAGTTAAAAACTTGTGCAAATGAAGAAAGGAGCATTTTACAAGTGTTTTGGAAAAAAGATAGGTTTCTTCAAATAATTTCATGGCTTTTTCTAGGTTTTAAATTCATTTACTATTTATGTACACACATATATATATATATATATACTCGTGGGCAAAAAATAAGCAACATATGCTAAAAAAGGGTAATAATGTATGAAGGAATTAAAACATACAGTTTACACATGAGGTAGGGGTTGTATTGCCAAATGCAAATAAGAAACCAAAATTAGCATAAAACGCAGTCGTGCTGTCACATCACAATGCCTAAATAGGGGCATGTTAGACCTATGCGTCAGTTCGCAAGCAGCGATAGTTCTGTGTAATACGAGATACCCAAGCGGAACGCATGAGTCGAAAGCACCATTTGCACGATGAAATGCATTGGAGAGTTGTCGAGATGTTGCAAACTGGTGCAAGACAATATCGTAGTTTCATCAACAGACTGTGGAATCGTTGCTAAAGGGATCAAAACCCCTGTAGAAGACGTGGGTCTGGACGCCGGAGGATTACCACAATGGCAGACGATCGCTCCCTGTTGCTATGTGCAAAACATCGTAGAACACTAACAGCACGACAGCTGGCGTTGCACGACTCTGTTGCTACAGACCGGCCCATATCCCTCCAAATTGTGTCGCGTCGACTGCATGAAGATGGACTGTACGCCTGAGTACTGCCGGTGCTGTTTGTCTTCCTTTGTTCCCATCGCATGTCACAGCGCAGTTGAATTGGGTCCCTGAACATCGCATTTGGGCGCCAAAACAGTGGGGCCACGTGCTGTTTACGTATCAGTCTCGCTTTAACGTCCAAAACGACTTCCGAAGGCCAATGATATAGCGATAGCCATGGACACGCTGTCGGGCGTCAAATATCATCGAAAGAGACCTTTCAGAGGAGAAGACTTACTTATATGAGCTGGGATAGCAAAGAACGGCCACACCGACTTCTACGTGATTCCTGGTGGTTCCGTCACAGCCATCCGATATCGCGACGAAATTCGACATCCTCTTGTGAGCGATTTTACCGCTGCAATGGGCACCCACGCGATATTTATGGATGATAACTCCCGCCCGCATAGAGCTCGAGTAATGTAGAGTTACCTGGAAAGTGAAACCATTCCAGATCTGCCGTGGCCTGCTAATTCACCGAACCTGAATCCTATAGAGCATGTGTGGGACATGTTGGGACGGCAGACAGCCGTTCGCTGTGTGCCCCCATGTACCCTTCACGAGTTCTGACATGCATTACTACAGCATTGGGCTCTACTCTCACCACTAGGGATCAATGACACCATGACTTGGTTCGCCTTTGTCAAGCATGCATTTCAGTTAGAGGTATCATACCTTTTATTAACGTGATGTTTCCCATTGCACGTGTGTCCGATCCGTTTGGTCTTTCGCGATGTGATGGTCGTAATACATGTGTTTTTGTATGTCTTTGCTTTATTGTCTTCTGTGTTGTCTTGCAATGCCACATCAGTCTCTTCGATCAGTTTCACGCATATCCATTAAATAGTTTTCGTTTTATCCATGTTTTGCCTTTGTTGTTTATTTTTTGAGCAGATGTGTGTGTGTGTGTGTGTGTACACATACATATATATATGGACTCATATATGCATATATAATCCGTATAGCAGATTATACAGGCCTATGATGATCCATTTTATTTTACAGGTATTTTCTTTCCTTTATAAGGTATTTCTCCCACCTTCTTCGCGTGCCTTCGTGGTGTAGTGGCCAGCACGCTCGACGCGTGACCAAGAGGCCCGTAGTTCGATTTCCGGCGAAGGCGTTGCTCATCTTCCTGATTCCTGCTTCAAAAAAAATCCTAATGACTACACTAGCTCCCAAACTAAAAAAAGGTGGGGAATGAGGATTCTCTACCACCAGGATTTGGCGATGGGGGTCCCCCAAACTCCAGTCGCCCTTTAAAAAGGGGAGTATATAAGGTATTTCTCCCACCTTCTTCGCATGCCTTCGTGGTGTAGTGGCCAGCACGCTCGACGCGTAACCGAGAGGTCCGTGGTTCGATTCCCGGCGAAGGCGTTGCTCATTTTTCATGATTCCTGCTTCCCAAAAAATCCTAATGACTCTACAACTTAAGGATTTAATAGGACATAGCGAAATTGTTTAAAATGTGAAGATCATTGCGACTACGAAAGCACGATTTAATCTGCCTTTCGAACCAATATCTCTTGCCTTCATTATTAGAGCGATTGGCAAGACAGATGGAACTCTGAATCAACGGGAGACGTACTCGCAGTTTTTTTCCAAAAGTAGGTACCGAATTGTTATCATGTAATGGTGACCTAACGCAATATTTTACAGGACATGGACCAATTATGTCCTACTTGCGAAGGTTTCACAAGAGTGATACAGATCTATGCACTTGCGGAGAAATAGGACACCCAGAGCACAATGTCTATCTGTGCCCTCTTACCTTACCCTTGCATGAGAAAAGGCCAAGAACAGACTTCCTACCAAATTGGGCTGGAGCTACGATAAAAAACAAAACTACAAGAAGTTAGCTAACACAGCTGATACAACGTTGCGCAGAAAAAACTGTGAATGTCAGTACTACTGCGACTGCAAATTAGTAAATATTATCAATGCATATCTGGCAGAACAGCATATGGCAACAGTGTCAGAATTATACTAGGTCTAATAATAGACTTAAATTAGATCGTTTTATGTTTAAATAGCATGCAATCTATGATATAGTATTTTAAGTATTGTTTAATATTTGAAAAGTAACATCTGGGAATATTGTTATAATTTGATTAACAGCATTAAGTATTCAAATTACTTTTTGTTTAGCCCATATGTACAAGTATGTGGATTTTTAACACTACGACTCGTCTTCATACAATGTTTTATATGTTGATTACCAATAGTATATAATGTTATTCTAATCATTGTGAGCAGGGAATCAATGTGCATGCTATAGGTTCCATTAGTATGCATGAGGTATTTTTATGTTTAATGCATCAGTCAAGGTATCAGGTTAGAATGCAAAGTATAAGACATGTATTAGGTAACATCTCATGCTATAATGTAAAAGTTTAAGAACTGTATAACACTAGGTTAAATTGTATATTCTCTCAGTAACTTCTGAATCAGGATTTGTCAACTTTATTTGATATTTAACTACTATGTCTTTGATGTATATAGCTAGGTTCTATTACCTTTGACTGCTTGTCATGGTTTTATTAACATATTAGTATCTATATAATCAGGATTATTGTTGACCTTGCCTTTTTATTGCTGCACTGCATTGTAGCATATTATGGTATTATCGTATTTATTGTAACGTATTGTATTCTTTGTAATGCATTTCATTGTAACGTATTATGGCATCATGGTATATTGGTACTATATTATTATTATACTCAGCAAAGAAATATTCATCCTAGTACAGTACTGGGCAATGTCAAGTACAAAGTATATGGTAATGTTTCAGGGTGTATTGTAATGTTCAAGTTATTTAGAGTACACAGTACAATTGATGTGTAATGTAAACTATTCAGATAAATTACTTTTGCTTTTCCTTTGATTAACCTTTTATCAGGAATTTGATAACTATGTTAGCTGTACTTAATTATTATGTCTTTGATGTACACAGTGCGGATTATTATCATTTGACAGTCTCTGAGAATTTTCAAATTGTCTATTGAAAACAGGTTTAATTTACCTCAGCTTAATTTACCAAGTAATTCTAGGTAATACACCATTGCTCTTAGCTTTTGACTCTAGTTTTAAAACTACATTGATGAACAGACCTGTAATACTTTTGATAGTCAGGACTCTGGAATACTTCGAACAGGTGTTTTTTTTTTTTTTTAAGACTTGTGTTATGCCGTCGGCTGTGCCACTCGCCCCTTTGCTGGGTGGAGTAGGTAGTAGATGGTGTCCGCCGGAATGGCTCAACATTGTAGGGTATTTATTTAAATACCGGGCAAATGGCCATTCTCTAGGTGGTTTTCCAGTCAACTGTAGTACTGTTAAGTATTATACCATTATTAATTTGTATTAGCGGACATTTTGGTTTTAGTGCAGTAATTATATATATGTAACCACGGCACGTTTACTCAGTTACCTTTGTTTCATTTTTTCATCGCTAATAATAATATTTTCTAATGGGCTATGGAAAGTGTACAAAAAAATTTCTTTTTTTTGAAAGTGATGAAGAGGCATATTTCTGTTCAAGATATTCAGAAAAGTAGAATCCTAAAAGTTCAACATTTCGAAACTATAAAAATCTCTTTCTTTCCGTACGAAAAAAAAAAAATCTAAAGCGCGAGTCAAATACGACAAAATCCATGTTGTTATTTTCAGGTATTGTCGAGACCACACAGCTTGATATAAGGGAAAAGGTGAATCAATCGATTAATTAAGCAGTTTCAAAACTGGGTTAATTAAAAGATACCAACAAAGTTTCAAAATTTTTTAGTCGTAATTGGTCATAAATTGTCCTGGTGGTCTCTAAGGCAGCCTTCCAAACGGCAGCAAAGAGTTAAAAAAACAGCTGGCGGCAAGCTTCTTTTTTCTTGTTAACGAAATCGCAATTTTTCAAGGTAATGATACTGTTTTTTTCATTTCTTTTTACTCCTATCTTTTTTCTTCTTCTCCCCCCATTTCAAACATTTGTAATACTTCAAGTAGAATTGCTTAATGTTGAAACTGTAACTAATCTTTCTCAAAGAACATTTTTTGTACTCTAGAAATCAGTTATTTTTAGTCTTTTTTAATGGCATGTCCGGCAATAAAGCTTTAAAATTGCTATTTATTAATTTTTAACACAAGGCTCTAACTTTTTATAGCAGAATAATATTATATGAAATTTTTTGGCGCTGGGGAAGGAAATCATAGCTGTGAGATGAATGCGTGGAGCATGATTTGGATTATCGTAAGTATTTTAAGCTATGTGAGAAAGACAGAAGCGTGCGTACAGTTTTCATGCAAATAACTTACTTTCCTAGTATATTGTGGTAACTTTTCGAAATGCTTATATAGTCAGATAGATGCATACTAAAATTTACTGAGAAGTTATGGCGAAAATTAAAGTAATTATTGGCTAAGTTTATCTTACAACCGAATTTGTGCAATACGTATGAAAAAATTCTATTTTTCCATTTAAGTAATTTCATATTTCTTTCTTCTAATGATACTTTTTTTCAGGTCTGTACAAATCGTTCTAGCCTTCTTCATTGCCTTTGTCGTGGTAAGTCATTTATAAAGCTAGATGCTTAATGATTCATTTTGCTGTGAGTTTATTTAATAATAAAAAGTGTATAGCTCTGCGCTAATCTAATTTTAATCAAGTGTCAATCTGTGGCAGTTTTCAGTAATACGGTTTTAATGAAGCTAATATTTCTTTTTAACAGATATTAAAAATTTGTTTAATCGTGTAGTAATATTTACCGGTTTTATTTTCTTTACTATGCCACTGCTTTGATTATTATGTGATACACATCCAATAATCGAAGCTTATTACTATGCTTCACAGCTTTGATTATTGCGTGATTTTGATTGCAGTTACACTGTCGTAACGGTAGATAAAACAATTAATAAACAGTGGTAATAAAAGAATGGAAAATTATAATAAGGCCATACAGCTTTATTTAAGTTATTATTATTAAACATAAATTATTCGAAGCTCAGGGTTCAATGTTTGCGCGTGTGGCCAGAGCAAGTATTTTCACAAGTCTATTTGCTATGAGAATTACATCGTGATCATGAAAAGCAAAATTCTCCCGTCTAACAGTTCAAACAGCAAAAAACGTATCTGCCAAAGGTCAGTCTGATTGACAAGTTATGCAAATAAACATTCTTGTAGAAACTCCCTTCTTGCGAAAAGCCGAGCTCTTCTCTCGTGAGATACTGTAAACAAAAGCGTGATTTACTTCTATTTCAAAGGAAGTGGGGGAGTCGATTCCTGTAGTTTGAATGATGACAGCTCCAATCAGCATCATAAAAGAACTGTCAAGAAAGTAACTCAAAGAAAACACAGAAAGAATGGGTGCGAATAGAAAAGACGTAATATAGATTTTACTTTCAAATTCATTGCAAAACTATTTGAGAACTATTTTATTTGAAAAACTAAAGTTAGTAAATTATTATTCAAAAAAATATAACAATACTTCAAGAACAAAATAATTAAAGAATTTGACCTTATCAACTTTTATTGCCTTTACTAACAATAAAAAATTTATTTTAATATACAATATATCTCTCTGCGTTTTTCCTCCTTTATAGGAGTAAATTTTCAAAATTTTCTCTGAATTATTTTACCGGTCAAAGTAAGAGTAAATCGCTGTAGAAAATTTTATTCCTGAAATAAAAGAAATTATTACATTTTATAGTCATTTAATGAACGTGAAAGGGATGAGATCCTGAAGCTGTACACAGATTACTTGATTAATTTAAGTACTAGAAATTATCTACTTCAGGGATAGGAGAATACTTTTAACTGCAGGGCGTGTGCAAAAGATCTTTTTTAGTACATCATGCAGGTAGGGCCGTGACAATTATTGCAGTGAACCTATTGTTGGCAGGACGCTATGGGAGGGCACAGATTTTTGTTATATTCGTTAAGATTTTTAACCAAGTAAATTTGGGAGGTAAAATATTTACTAAGTAAGCTTTATTTTACAATATCATGCTTCTTTAAAATAAATTCGTATATACTTTAATGAAAAGAAAAAAACGCAATTTGTTGCTATAACAATTAGTTTCCACAATTCAAAACGATATTTTTTTCCACTGTCCTAGAAAAATGCCACTGAATACACTTAGTTTAAAGTATATCTTACTTTCATTACAGCTGTACACGGTTGTGTAAAATTTTATTAATTGCAGTTTTGTAGTGTATAAGTGTTTTTGTTCACGTATATATTAATCTTAATTAAAAATTGTTGCCTAACTATGCATGCATTTAAGTCTTCAAACGCTAAAAAGATACTTACATTAATTTTTACAGATATCGTGCGAAGAATTTGGAGAGAATCTCTTGGAACACGCAGGCAAAAAATACTTGACGAATTCCGTTATTCATTTTAAGCCTTCAAAACCTATGCATTTTTTCAACTATTGCAGTGAGAAACAACTACAAATAAATGGAAATTCAGTATCTGCTTCAGGTGATCAAATACCTAATAGTAAGTAATTTTAAATATTAAATTAACTACTGTTCCTTCCTCATTATAAGTTTTCCCCATTATAAGGTATGGGGACCTTTGTAAACTGGAGAATAATTATGAAAACAATAATGAGAATCGAAATTGTCTTGTCCTTCGTGGTTAAACATCTCCCATGAGAAATAATTATACTATTAACTGTTTCAAAGATAAATTGATGAAATTCAAATGTTATACCTAATAATGAATATGCAGAGTAATATAAAAAGTATTATGGCCTAAAAGCAGGGTTTAAATTAGGCCGGAGTTCTCTGAAGCCCCAAATAAAGGGAATTTCGGTATTTTGTTGTATCATTGAATTGCAGTATTTGTAGAAAATTCTGTTATTTCTGTTCTGAGCGCAATATTTCATTTAACAGTTAGTAAATAACTTTTATTTAATTTTATTTAACATTTATTTTATAAAAGGAACAGAATTTTTGTTTAAGATTTTATTTAATGATTGGTAAGTAACTCACTTCCACGGGGAACAACAAAATAAAGATAAAAATCTTAACAGCTGAGGCAGGAACTCTTTCAAAATGCGACCCCTTTTGGGAAGAGGAATTTTATTAGCTGCGTGCATCAAGAAGACTTGAACTGTACGCAAGGAAGGCTAATTCAAAAATGAAGATGCAAATTTATCGGACAGCGAAGAATACTATTCAAAATATTTATTTCATTTATCCTCCGTACCATATCTTAATTTAATCTCCTTTATTATGTTTTATTATTTCATTTAATTTATCTGATATCTTAATTCATTTAATTCCCAATTTATCATTTATTTAATTTAATTTATTAATATTTTTATGTCTGTATACGTTCCTTAATTTCAATGCTTATTATTTACTGTTTTATTTATTACATTATTTATCTTTTCTTTATCGCTCCTCCCATAGAATTCTGGCATTTTTTATCTTAAAAATTAAGCCCTGCATAGAAAAATTAGGGTTTTTAAAAATGAAACAGTAGCGAGTATTTTAATAAAAGGTGTACAGAAATCAAAATAAAATAAAATTTGATGGCCCTCAAGCAAGAAAAAAGATGGTAAATTTATTATCTTTTCAATGCAATTTCATACGGGGAAGATGAACTAAAATAGCAACCGCCATTAAAGTAACATCTAAACAAATAAAAAATAATAATAAATTCTATCGCAATGGCGAAAGAAATCACCACATCCTCTTTTATATAGTACACCTTTTTTAAGACTACAGAGAGAAGTACACAATGTAATCAAGACATTAAATCTCACTTTTTTATTTATTTCTTTTTTGAAAAGCATTTTATTTATATCTTTTTTTCTTAAAACTTCATCCTAATGAAATTAATTTCGAGTTCTTGAAATCACAGTAAAAGTACCTAAAGTTGAAATGAATTTGTAGAGGCATTGGAATTTTTTGAAGTCAAGAAACTGAAAAAAAATCCACATTGCCTTTGCCGGGATCTGGACCTCTCGAATACTAGTCGATCCTGCTTCCAGTTATACAACGAAAGCATGCGGAAAGGAAGGAGAAAATGCCTTATATACTCCCCTTTTAAATGGCGACTGGGTATAAGTGGACCCAATCACCAAATCCTGGTGGTAGCGAATTATCGTCTACCATCTTTTAGATCGAGCGTCACTTGTAGAGTCTTGCACAATTTTTCGACGTCAGAAAACGGAAGAAATCCGCAATATACTCGTTTGGATTCGAACTCCGGACTTCCCGAATACGCATCGAGCGTGCATCCAGTTATACGAATAAGGCATGCGGAAAAGAGAGAGAAAATACCTTATTCAGCAAATTTAATTTAAATCCAAAATTTATGAAACAGGCTAGTTTTACATCACAGCCTTATAAAAATATTGTAGTCATAATTGATTGTCTATTTGCTGCTTTTTAGGCTAGATTTTGAAATATTTTTTAGATGGAAACAGGCCGGTATAAAAGGAAATACTAAAAGTTTGCTTTAGGGGTATCATAGACGTTATTTGAAAATTTTGCAAATACGGGCAGATTTTTCAACATTTTGAGAAATGAAAAAGCGTGCTGTACATGGGTGTATCGGACAGCGAACCTAAGTCTTTTGCAAAGGGATATCCGTACCCTTCATCTGATTGCCACGTTAATGAATATAAGATTATCTAATAATTTTATTAAATCTAGAAGCTTTACATTAAAATTATATGTTTTCACTTTCATTTTATTAATTATTTTCAAGAAGACGTTTTCTTTCAAGACTCACTTGGTTGGCTCAGAAGAATGCTGGGTCAGAGAAACAGAGACATCGCTTTTGAAAGATACATTACCAAGAAGAAATATCATATAAAACGTTTTCGAAAACAGCAGTTTACTCGAAGTTTAAAGTTTTCAGTTATTATATAGAAACAGAGAAAGTGACGTTTGGGATTTTTTAAAATTTTTATGGTTTGTGTAAAATCTAATACATATATTGCGTTTCTTTACTTTTGAAACTTCTTTACAGCTTTAACTGGAACTGGCAAGTTCGATATTACGCCAATTTTTTAAAAACTGAAACTAATTTTGAATTTAGATAAACTTAATTCGGATGCAAGGGGAATAAAATTTCCCATATTAATCAGACTGATGTCAGTAATGTCTTAAATTTACTATAAAAATAAAATAGCTTGTGTTTTTCAAGATCTAAATACATTTATTTGCAAAACTTTATTGCAAAACCGAAAAGAACAACTATAAAATTGATAAATGCACGGAAACAGTGTAAAAATAACAATTAGAAAATCATATGTATCTTAAGAAAATTATTCAATAAACTTAAATATAGTCTAAAAGCGCATATTTTTGAGTTAATTTTTATTTATATCTACTGTTAGGTGCTTTGTAACATTTTGATTGCTAATACTGTTGTACTAATTCTTTTGAGTTGGTGGTTAGTAGTAAGTGCCGTAACCTGACGACAGAAGTGATGGCACAGAAAAGGGAGTGGCCGCCGTCATCTTGGATCACATGACAACCGGAGGTGACGTAGACGTGTTTGAGTAAAGTAACGTTTTTCAAAGTTTCGTTTTTATTTTGCGGCAACGATAATTTTTTCGTTTTTCTGTGGCAACGACCTCTTGAACCACGTGTTTGGATGGCATTTATTATCCTTTAATCTTTTAATCTGTCATTATTTTGAATTTTTTAATCTGTAAGTATTTTTAGTTGATTCTATTATTTAACTTATATAGTAATTTTTAATGAATAAATTTTATGTAATCGCAAGTGTGTTAAAAACAGCCCCTAAGATAAGATTCGAATCTGTTACCTCTCGCATAGAAGAAGCGCACTTTACCACAAAATCACGGAATTCTCCATTGAAACTTGTTATTTGACTTTGTCTAGCAGCGAAAACAACCATAACGTCACAAGACTGGAGTAATGCACATGCGCAAGCCTGTTTTTATTGTGTCCGTTTCGTTTCACGCTTTTGTGCATATGCGACGGCAAACGAATATATTCCTGAGGACCAATCCGTATCTCGCTAATAATGTACCTTCTATTTCAACCAATCAGGGTTTTTGTTCCTTGCAGAGGAAAGTGCTTCCCCTATATATCTGCTCGCTTTTGACGACTGAAGTCTGCCACTTTCGCCCTCCTCCCACGCACTTGACTAACTCACGTTATGGGCTTTCTAGCACTAATTTTACTGAGCCGGAAACGTCGCGCTTTTGCGTGATATCGCGGCAATAACTGTCCAGAACGAACGAACGACTGAAGTCATTTCTATTCTTGTTGCTGCTAAGTGAACGCTTTATTTGTACTTGTGATTTTCTGTACCATTTTTCTTTTTACGATGTCTGCTAAGCCAACTTATTCTACATCTTCATCCAATGTAAGTATTCATTTCGTCTATTCGATTTATAGCATTACCATTTTTTTAACAAATTTGCAAAAAAATTTCTTTTTTTAATATTTTTTATATAAATTTTCAATTGCTAGGTCCTATTCGAAGATCCGGATTTCCCTATTCGACACTCTGAAGACGATGTACGATTATTTATATTTTTTTACTCATAATTTTTCAGTGTAGTTTTTTATTTGAACTGATCTATTTTTTATTTTGAACATATTCCGTTTTATTTTGATACCTGTTAGATGAAGTCGATCAAATATTTCTGGAAAATCCTTTGGTTTTCGCTTGTACTACCAAGTGGAGGTCGGATCTGAGGTAAATATTTGACACGTTTCAAATATTTCTAAATTCTGTTAGAAATTTTTTTAGACATGTATTAGAATTGAACGTATTTATTTATTTTAAATTATTTATTTACTTGCTTTTAGATTTCTACATCATCAGTTCGTGGCCCTATATATTACATTGCTGATTCCGACGAGCGTTCGGTGCGTGTTTGCTTTTTCCTGATTTTCACAATAATCTTTTACTTTAAATGTTTGATACAAAAATATGTTACCGAAAGTAACTTATTATTATTTTTTTCAGTTGGATGAGACACTGTGCTAACAGAAAAATCTCTTTGCTGGAATTACATATACCAAGCCAAGGAAATTACTACTTTCCGTGCCAGTACGGACATTAAACGATTGCCTCAGAATGTGCAAGAAGTACAGATGTTTCGAATTCCAGACACAGTCCGGGAATTTTTCGAACAGCTGATTCACCGAACTACAGAGGGTTGGAGTCCAGGCTTGGATAAGCCCATCAGCATTTCTTTAACAGCTGCCGTTATGAAAGTATTACTTAGACAATCAAAAAGATTTTGGCTGCCGTTATGAAAGTGCTGCAGTTGTTACTTGTGAAAAGGCCTACCAAATGCCAGAAAACAACCGATGTAACAACGCTTGTTCTATATTTCTGAGGACCGACTGCGATCGAGAGCAATCCCAGTTATATCGACTATCTGTCGGCTATCGGAATTGCTACCGTTTTTGCTAATCCGATGCCAGTTATGCAGCACACAAATCCCTTGCGATAGGGAAGTGTTTTGAAAACTTGTACTTTATCTAACGTTAACAACGAGGGAAACGAGGCAGCCGATTACCTGGCCAAGGAGGCAACCAGCAACATAGCTGCACAGACGGTAACAGTTCCGGCGCCACCCTCGTATCTCAAGAGAACCCTCAAGGAAAAAGGCCTGCACAAGTGGTAAACAGAATGGGAGACATGTGATACGGGTCGCAGAACCCACATATTTCTGCCTAGAGTGAAAATGGAGCGTCAATAGTCCATACCTCCTATCACTAATTACATCTCGGGGCACGGTCCCTTTCCCTGCTATTTTGAACGATTCGGCATCTCCAACACTGGCTTGTGCGTCTGTGGGTCGCTCGGAACCCCAAACCATTACATCTTCGAATGCCCGCTCACGGAGGATAATCACCTCCACTTGCCATCGGACAACCAAATAGCCTTTAAACGATTCATCATTAAGAACAAAAGCACAGTTAACACCATTTGCAGAATTATCAGCCAGATAACTGCCCTGGGGCAAGACATATGCCAGACCCACTAATACAGGGTCTGGCATCACTCAACCTCAAGTGGCACCGTCGCAAATGTATAAATAAGTACATACTCCTCCGCATCTAAGGCAATACAGCCTTTTAGTGTGCTTTATGCACTAGTAACTCCGTTATTAATAGTGTTTATATATCATGTATGTTTATGTGTTATGTTTATGTGTCTTTCTATATGTAACCAGTATGTTATGTGATGTAATGTATACCTTGCAAATCTAAAATCTGTAATCCAACATAATAGTCAATGTATCCCTCATCAGCCCTTGTATGGCAGTGTAAACTTTAATTTAAGATCAAAATAAACTCCCTGTGCGGCCCCCTGGGGTCCCAGGGAGTTGTTACCTCTAGGTAGGGGAGGGCGCGGGACATATGCCTGTTTACCTATGTTAGACACCAGGCGTCCCCGTCCTCCGTCACCTGTCACCTGTACTTTATCTAATCGCAAATTTGAATCAACATAATTATTTATCAAATATGCCTAATTTTAGGAAAGCATTTTGTTTTAGTTTTGTGTGAATATACAGGGTGATCTTTTTTAAAGTGACAGTGTTTGGAGCGCCCTGTAGCGCGATATAATAGCCGAAATGGCACCAAACTTGGTATTTAGACTAATCAAGACATGGGAAAAAGGATTACGTGAAAAAAATTTTAGTTCCAAAAATCGCGCTAGGGCATTTTATGGTGCTGCTGTAGCTTACAATAACGAGAATTAGCATAAAACATGGTTATCAAAGAAAAATGCAAATGTTGTGCGATGACAGCGCCAGTAATAAAGGCTATAAAAGCAAGTATTAGACAGCTCCGACAAATAATCTCAGCTGAAGTAAACGAGCTCCAGTGGACATGCCTCTCACGTTATCGGAACGTGCGTTACTGGTGAAGCTGCATTACATGAACCAATGGAATGCATCCGCAGCTCTTCGGGAATTTCGAACCAGAAAAAAATTACGAAAGGGGCCTTTATCGCTGAATGGTCTTAAGAAAATGATTAAGAAGTTCGAGGAAATGGGGTCACTGACCAGTCGCGCAGGGAGAGGACGTAAACCAGTATCAGAAGATATAATAAATTATGTGGCAACTGCAATTGTCGAAGGATCGCAGGGAACCACTGCTGGTACTAGCAGCGCCCGGGTGTAGCTCGACAAATGGATATGAATTATTCCACGGTATGGAGAGTTTTGCGGCGCGTTATTGGATTTTACACCTACAAAATCAGCCGCTTGCACGAACTGAAACCAAGTGATAAGCGAGTGACATTCGCTCTATCGTTTCTTGCCAGGGTAGAAATTGATGATGCTTTCCCATGGCACATTCTGTGGGGAGATGAGTGTTATTTTTATCTCAATGGATCCGTAAACACACAAAAAGCCGAATTTGAGCTTCTGAGCAGCCCCACACCGTGCACGAAATCCCATTAAATTCCCCAAAAGTCACTGTTTGGTGTGGTTTCACAGCCCAATTCGTAACTGGGCCTTCTTTTTTGAGACTATCACTCCGACAGAACACCCAACGTGCACCATAAATGTAGAAAGGTACCACGAAATGCTGCAAACGTTTGTTATTCCACAACTTGAGCAAAAAAACCGTCTCCAACAGACAATCTTTATGCAGGATGGTGCTCCGCCACACATTAGTAATAAGGTAAAGCAGCTGTTGCGCCAAAACGTCGCGGATGATAGAGTCATAAGTCGCAGTTTTCCAGTAGCATGGCCGCCTCTTTCCCCTGACCTCACGCCATGTGATTTTTGGCTCTGAGTTATTTGAAATCTCAAGTTTATGTTGGTGGAGTATCAAATTTGTCTATTCTAAAGGACAACATAACAAAGACAGGGCATAATATTCCTCGTGATATGTTACATACGGCTGTGGAGAACGTTGTGCACAGAATGCACGGTGTTATTTCTGAGAACGGGGCTCACATTGAATGTGGTCTAATTCCTCACCGGGCAAGTTAATGTACGGCGATTTTTGGAACTAAAATTTTTTTCACGGAATCCTTTTTCCCATCTCTTGATTAGTCTAAATACCAAGTTTGGTGCCATTTCGGCTATTAGATCTCGCTACAAGTCGCTCCAAACACTGTCACCTTGTATCAAAAAAATCACCCTGTATCTTGTGTGCCGCCCAATCGGGATAGTGTTTAGTGATTCTGACTGCCGTACCGATTGCGGGTTTGAATCTCGGAAAAGGCATGGATGTTTGTAAAAGTACACTGTGTGTTCGGCATGGGGCACTCAAAATATGCCGCGAGCCGAAAAGTCCTCTCGACAGTTTGGTGATATCCCTCAAAACTGCGGGCGGAACTCAGCAAACTCGTACTGTCAACTGTCTGGTACCTAAGGCTCTTGCCAACGACTGGCGCAATCTTGCTCCCTTGCCACGATGAATTTCGTGGGCTTGTTCTGATATCAGACAAGCGAGATTAGTCAAAACAAAAACAATATTTTTTGCTTAATTTCCGTTATAAGTATACTAGTGCAGTATACTAGTTGCCACGTCATTCGGAGACGATATTGCATAAATGCGGGACTACCAAGTGTCCTTCTTGAGTCCAGTTTGTCGTGGTTGCTAAGCACCGTCGTTATTTTCAACGTGTTGTCCCGAAGAAGTCCGATGAAACGCTCATCTTTTTTATTTTGAAACGGACCGGTCTTGGGGAGAGTATTTCGTAAATTTCGCGGAGCTCAGTATGCCGACGGCATTGAAAAAATGTTTCCTGACTATGAGGTATGCCAAGATTTCTGTGCCTGGCTTTTTACATCGCAGCACAAGGGCTACACCCTCATGGCACACAATATGAAGGAATAAAGTAAGAGAAATAAATTGTGAGATTTATTTAATTAGACTGTTTTTTTTTCAATACTGTTAATAATGATTTTTACTTGCAGATTTGATGTGTAGTTCGTGATGGCTCCTACAGCAAGGTGCAGCTCTGGAAGTGATTTCTAATGGGTCTATGATCATGTGTTTAAGACATCTTAGTTCTAACATTCGGGTCATAAGCTCATCAAACTTCTCACCGATGGCATTGTCCAAGTACCAGGCAGCTTCTGACTTACTGAGTTGAAAAAAGGATATTTACCTCATCTCTTCAACGCGC
Organism: Stegodyphus mimosarum; assembly: GCA_000611955.2. Taxonomy (NCBI): domain Eukaryota; kingdom Metazoa; phylum Arthropoda; class Arachnida; order Araneae; family Eresidae; genus Stegodyphus; species Stegodyphus mimosarum. Next base: position 491,011 of record KK112173.1, read on the forward strand.
GAGAAAACCAGAAATATGTCGGACGGCTGCCGAAGTCACTATTACAGCCCGGATTCTGTGACCATTTCAAATAAACAGG